>JADQWA010000115.1:480623-730093 GCA_018344505.1 Nebria ingens riversi | reverse complement strand
CACACTTTAAAAAGAAGCCAACAGATGGCACACTCTATAGAATAAGTAAATCAATATGTGTCTGTTACGGTCCTGGTTATGAAACAGTTCACAAATCATGATGGACTCCTGGTTTACGAGGGCCCACATTCCACTTTTAAAGACGTGCATCACCTTCTTCTTCTTCATGAAGAATTAAATCTAGATTTATGACATCCATTTCACGGTCAGATCACATCTTAGTGGTGTTTTTGTTTTTAAACTTTAGACGAGGTCAAAAGTCAAATAAGTATAGGACTATAGTTGACTCGAGTCGAGTCCGGGCACTAAAGTGATATGTCCATAATGTTTCAAAATGACAATTAAAATAAATAAATTGCTATAGTTTCTTTCAAAAAAAAATGTTTCTTATATAGTTATATATGTAGGTAAGAAGAAGAAGAAGAAGAAGAAGAAGAACAAGAAAAACATTTAGAATTTGTCCCGCAGTTATAGTAGGGAGTATACAACTTTATACATTAACAATAAAAAGAAGACAGACGTCAAAAGTATCTAATAAAAAAATGATTTCTGATTTGTCCACCGCCACAAATAGACCTGGATGCGACTTGGGTCTCGTGCGGTCGGCGTGTCCCAAAAAGGTCCCTCTCCACCCCACCACAGCCGCCACCGCGGTGGGTTATCTATCGTGAGGATCGCGACACGAACGAAAATTGATGTTTTGCCAGCTTCTTTTCTAGTCTTTCTAGGCTAACTTCACTTTGCTTTAGGATATCACCGCTATAGGTATATAACGCGTTGTAGTATAACAAATATATTTATGAGACGACGATGCCGCCATGACACTTTACGTTATTAATTTGAAAATATTTTAAATCGGTTTTTTGTTTGTCCTACGCCCCCGCACTACAATGTGTCATCTTATAGAAATGAATTGTTATTACATTTTTTATACCTACATCTCGATTTTTTTTTTTTTCTTTCAATGTTAGTGTGTTTTGGTTTTGTTTATGAACGTGTACAAAAATATATTTTAATATTTATAGGGAATTTATTGTTAATATATTATAAACTAAACTTCTATAATTATAAATTAACGAAATTTACTTATATGCGTAGCTTTATACAAATTTAAACATTTTTTTTAGAGTAAACATACATACACACACATATTCCTATAAAATAGGGGTGGCAGAAACTCCCATCAAACATATCCATTCGCATTGTCATATAATAAAATAAATATTTCAAAAATGTGTATTTGAGTATCTTTCATATATAATAAACAAATACATCTATTACGTATAAGAAAGTTCAGTATAGACCACTATAGAAGTTTTTATGGACCAAATTTCGCGTCATTATTAAATATTACACCATTGTTTTTTACAGTGTATACACATGTGTTTAAATCAAAGTAAGAAAAAATGACCGTATATACCTATATATATATATATATGTATAATAAAATAAAAGAAAGTAAAAATACAGATAAATGGGGTCTTGTAACATAAATGTACAAATCACACACAGGTACCTATATAAGTGGATGAGGCGCGAGTAGCCATTAGCTAGCGACCAATCACAAACGAGTAGGCGGAGCCTAGCGATCTGTTTTATCTATTCATCATCTTTCCAGCATCAACACCATTTCCACTATCATACTTTGAATTCAACTAAAATTACTACTAAAAATGCTACATATACTATATATATATATATATATATATATTTTTTTTTTTTTTTTTCTCAAATCACAACAAAATATCATTCAATCTCTCAAAAATAGTTCGTATTATCATCTATAAGCGCTGTTTAGACGTCTTCGACGACAAATAACATCAAAGTGTGCGACGATATAACCCCTAGACGTTTATAGATATATACATATATAATTTTATGCAATTAATACCAGTAAATTATTTGAAATGTGTTGAACTATTTTAAATATTAAAACATACACATGTTAAAATTAATACTGTGACGGAAATATATATATATATATATAAATATGAACAACATATATTTAATTGGTTTTTATAATTGCAATAAGCGGTAAAACTTCTAATGAATATTATAATAGGTATACCTATAATTATAAAATCATAATTATCGTTAGGTATGTGAAAAAGAACCATTGTATAAGGTATATACATACATATATATCTCACACTTTAGTATAATTACGCGTTAACTAATTATCTAATGTGATTTGCAACAGAGATATATATATATATTTTTTTGAAATTTCATTACGCGCGTAAACGACGACACAAACAATCGCTCATCACTGAAAATAATTAATTATACATTCTGTTTTTGTTACTTCACCTATTCACTTCACACATACAAATTAATTACCTACTATTATTATTCATAAAAAATAATAATAATAATAACCATGTGTCACCTTTGAACTCTAATACACTTTTCCACGTAACTACTACATCAGAGCTTAAGTAATCGGGTGTACAACATTTATAGAATTAAATATATTTTTGAAACTAATTTACAATTTACCCCCCCCCCCCCCCAGTCACCTTTCTATAACATAATTTTAATATGAATTAATACAAATTTGCTAATATAAGCTTTGAACATATTGATCCCATAGGTAACTATTATACACCGTTTCAAATTGAAAACGTTATATTTTTTGACATATCATTTATAAAAAGTTTTCCAAACAAAAGAAGGATGAAATTCGCACATTTTAGTCTTCATTCTTTCTTTTTATTTACCGTCAAAACGTGTTCCATTAAGTAAAAAGAAATACGAAATACGAAATATATATATATATATATATATGTGTGTGTGTGTGTGTATATTATTAGAAAAAGAAACTACCCTTAAAGAAAAGACAATTCGACAGACACATTAAAAAATGACAAATGAACGATAGTAGTAGAAAATGATGTTAAATGGAATATTTAGTAAAAAATGTATCTATGGGGGTGGTTCTTTGTCTTTGGGCGGTGTGAGTAGAACGAGGATGGTGATAGTAGAAGATTCACAGCTTGCCCTTCAGATTGTGACAAAGGACGGGCTAGCATAGCACATTTATTTTAACTTGGTAGGGGGTGTTGCGTGGAGCACCTGCGAGGGTAGACCAAGCAACCAACCCTCTCTGACCCGCATCTGACCTGGAATAGTCATTAATTCAAAAACACACACACACACACACACATTAGTTATTATACGGTTTTAATAAAAAAAAAATTAACTGCATTTCTATAACTCTATAAGGATAATCTGTAATTTTTACTTTCTTTTACGAAGTAATAAGTAAGTATTGTAATCACGAAAAAAAAACTCGAAATTTTACGAAAATACATCTTTTGACCTTCTCTGAATCGAGCCTGACTCTGTATATGTGTGTGGTGTGTCTGTGAGCGCTCTACAGCCTAGACAGTTGAAGATAAAATGATGAACTTTAAACTTAAGATTTGTATATGCCTGGGAAGAAAACCTCTTATTTTTGAAAAGTATATTCAAACCGGAAGTGCATGTTTACTTGAGTCACTTTTTGTATATCTTCGAAACGGCTGCACTTACAGTAAAATAGTTATAATTAAAGTTAAAGATATTAATGATTTGACCAACTTTTGTTTGAAACATTTCTTCAAAAAGTGTACCAGTTACGAGAAAATTGCTATTATCTTATTTATATTGCCATAGTTACATAGGTATGGAAAATTATATATAATAAATCGTATCTACTATGCATATCAATTGTTTTAAATATTCAAATATTTCGACATTTAATATTTATTGTCAGTGTCACAAATAAGTTTATATTTTAATTTATATACTACTTAAATCGCCAAAATGCAGTAAATAGTTGTATTTTGTAATTAGGTAATTTATGATTGTGGTTTGAAAGTTTAGAATTGCAAAAGTAAATATTTGTTTAAATGTGAGACCTAAATGTGTGTGTGTGTGTGTGTGTGTGTGTTTAGGTATAAATATTCTTCTTAAGGAATGTAGTCTACCTGCGGCCAAAGCGAACTCAACAAATTTATAAATTAACTTTTCGAATAATAAACACATTATGTCGGTGGTTCATTATCGTAGTGCAAAGGGGTTGTGTCTGGTTAACGAAAAAGATAGTAGGCACGTGACCAATCGTATGGAGGAATGTCAGATTATAAGGTTTGTTCGCGTGCTATCAGAGTTGAGTTGGCCCGAGGTAACAAACATACCTATATACATACATACATACCATGCATTCCCTACATTTCATTATGTCTGTCTCAAACAGAATAATATATATCTCTCGTAGGTATATGTATATATGTATATATAGAACCAACCACAAAACTAAATCACAACCTTGCTTAATTAAGCTTTGTAAATTCGATCTATATATTATACAGGTAAGGTGACAGGTGGCGTTCCTAGCGGTATGATTTTACTATAATAATCAACATAGTACTACGTTACATACTGCTGTTATTCATACATACGGGCTCTGGTGTTTTGCATAATCGAAACATTCTTAATGTATGTTAAATGAACAAATGCTTTAACTATATTTCACCATTTAATGACATACAATTTGTAACATAATTTATTCTTACTAAACAACTTATTTTTATTTCCCTATACAAAATCTATTTCGTTATTATAACGAAAATATTCTATTTTACCTAAATCGACTCTAATTATTTTATTAGTCTTCCTATCTACGTATAAATAAATCCAATACTGCAAATATGTTTATTTATTCTTCATAAACATACAAAACTTATAACTATATAGAAATATTACATATATTTGTTTATACAAAAAAATAAAATAGTTTCTTAGTAACTATTTCAAAACATTACTTAAATGTGCCCCATTCACTAAACAGAAATGTTGTAAATAAATGACAACGTTTGGTGAAATCGAAATTCTGAAAACCACAACTTTTACGCATAACCCATCTTAATCTGTCTATAACTTCATTGTCAACACACACACACACACACACATACAGTAATTCGCCACGCTTATAAAACCGAATAGAGTCAAAATAGACATAATGTAAAACTGGACAATCGCGCACCCCCTGCGTCACATTTACAACCGTACCCTGACATATTTATGGGTGGCGTATCCACGACTACTTACAACTACCTCCCAGCATACCAGCGTGTTGTTGTGACATCTGGATTACGCCTGCATCATCGTGCAAGCTGGGAACAAGGCACGTCACACAGATATATTATACCTGATACGTAGATACTTTTCATTATTATATTGTATGTATATATATACATACACACATATATATATATATATATATATATATATATATATATATATATATATAACTATATATATATATATATATATATATAACTATATATATATATATATATATATATATATATATATATATATATATATATATATATATATATATATATATATATATATATATATATATATATATATATGTATATATATATATATATATATATATATATATATATATATATATATATATATATATATATATATATATTGTCTACACACCCGGTTGACAACTATAACAAGTTTATTTGTTGATTTGTAATCGATATTATTGCAAATATAAACAAAAATCAGTTATTAATTTTGTTCAAAAATTATATTCTGGTTATTCAGTATAAAGTATGTTTAAAGCGACGTTAATTACTAATATTTTGTAGTATAAAACAAAAATGTTATAAGCGTTGCTTATTTGTTAGACAAAGTGCGAAAAAATAAATTTAAAAGGTGAAAAAGTTGATTTAAAACTTTTATGAGCGCGTAATATACCAGCAAAACACGTGTATATCATTTTTAATTACATTAGCGTTAATTAAAAGTCGCAAAGCTTAGTTAAGCGGGCACGAGCACACTAGCGCTCTATACTGCACAGCGTTCTTCGCCACCAGTGGTAACACTGATTCTAATTAATCAATTCTCACATACATACCTACCTACACTTTATTCCACAGTGTTTGCGTCTTCAAACTCGACATTTATTAAATATTTATCCAAATAAGACATCATTTCAAACCTCACAATCGAACTTTACTATCAGGGACACATGATTAAAAACACCATATATTTCTAACATTATAGTCACATTTTACTATCAGGGACACATGATCAAAGTCACGAAATGAAGTTAGCAATTTACGCAAAGTGGCGCTCTAATATTAAATATTAAACTAGTGCGATGATGCACAATCTAACCAGAGTTTTATTTGTTCATTTTTTTGCGCTATTGGATCTTTAGTCCTAAGAATCAAATTTGATTTAGCATACAACGTCATTTGTGTCCCTTATAGTGAAGTTAAAGCAAAAATTGGTGTAAATTTGATTATACATTTAGTGAATTAGGTAAAAATCGAGTGTAATTCAAGTGTAGGTAATGTCGATTGTAAAATTATATTTATTTCTAGTGTGTATATGGTGGAATAGATGGGGTATGGCGTAGTTATCGTTTCTGAAGAAGTATGCGGTATAGAAGACGGTGACTGTTTTTAATTAAAGAATTAATTTATAACCGAACAGCGTGATGCGAACAGCGATACAGAAAGAAATACGTGAACCGTGAACGGTAAAAATGTGTGTTGTCACAACTTGATTACGGAAATACGTTACAGAACGCGCCGAAAGAAAAGAATGGGATTTCTAAAGCATTGTATATATATATATATATATAGGTATACCCTTTTGCTTACTTGCTTCTTCTTCTTATTATTAATATCACTCAGCATAACAACAGCACAGAATACATCTTGAGCATTTGATGCTTCGCACCGACAAACATCTGTCGAATGGTCAAATTGGAAAAATATATCATTCTTATTTTCAGCGCACTAGGCCACACACGAGTTCATCCTCTAATGTGTGCGAATTTTTTTTTTTATATATATATATATATATATATATATATATCTGCCTTTTTATAGTAGGTATAGGGTGTTGAATAATAATTTAATTTAAAAACGACACACACACACACACAACACACAGCACCAATTCACCCCACTCTGATTTATTTGATTAAACTAACACATTTATTAGATTCAATAACAGATTATGTTTTATACTAATTCACTACTATTTGCTATTATTACGAGAAATAAATTAGTATTTAATGTAACACATCAACGTAATATATATTATTTTGTGAATAAAATTATTAGTCAATTTACGCGTTGAAATATTTATAAAGTAATACACATAAACAAATAAATATCTAGTCCCCTATATAGTTTTAGAAAATTCAAAAACACTTCCAGGTTTGCGCACGCCACTTGTGGCTAGTGTCAGTAGCATTGAAAAAACGGCTTGTCATGTGTTGTATGTGTTTGTGCTGTGATTATTGTTGAATAACCGGGGGAAATAGCTCTAAAATATATGAAAAGTAACAATTGAAACGTTTTTAAGTGTTTGTGATATTAATTGATGGGCAGAAATCAGGATTGCGTACATAGTAAAATGTAAGTGTATTTCTAACCTATTCATTGTTGGGTCATGTTTTTGGTTATATAGCAATACATATGTATGTACCTATATAGAGAGGCAGGTACTTGTCTACTTGTACTTGAATATATTTTGTTTTCTTGTTAAACAATTGATAGGCATAGTTGATATGATTTATTAAATATAATTACTCATACTTACTTAGCTATGGAAACATAAATAAGATATTTAAGAATTTTAATAGCAATTTTCTTGAAAGTGGTAGACTTTTTGAAGAAATGTTTCAAACAAAAGTTGTGCGAAATATTAATATCTTTCATTTGAATTCTAATAATTTTTACTGTAAGTGCAACGCATTCGCAGATATTTCAGAAACGACGAAAAGTAACTAAAGTAAACAATGCATGCACACTTATACAGATTCCATTCCAAAAATAGTTAGACTTAATTCAGAGAAGGTCAAAAAGTGTATTTCCGTTAGAAACCCGATTTTGTTTACGATTACAATACTAATAATACTTCGTATAATAAAGTAAAAATGACACTAGTTTAGTACAGTTGTGGTATTGTTTTTATTCGTATCATAAATGAAAAATGGGCATAAATATAGATTTCACGCTTGAAATAGGCACTGTAAAAGTAGGTAAACATTCCCCCAGAGAAAATAGTTATAGAGTGACAGAAGATGCATTTGAATAGTGATTGACCAGAGGCCAGTAGAGGCAGCAGCATTTCCAAGAAGGGTAAACGGACGAGACCCTTCTCATTCAGTTCAGGCTAGAGGTTCGATTTTATTTTCATGTAGTCAGTGTGCAAACGTCAGTTAGTCAGAATAAGTTTATTGCGGTCATATATTTCACTATCCATATACATAGAAGACAGACCTCCAAGCTTGTTGTCCGAGCAGCAAACATATCATCGATATACAAGGGTATACCGTTCATTTTTGGGATTACCAATGTATACATTTATTTATATTTTATGTTTGCCCCATAAATGTATACGTACCCTAACAGACGTTTATTCCGTTTTTTACTTTCTTATACGTACTAATTAAGAAAAGTAAACATTCATTCGCAACAACTTTCGTAAATTAAATTGTCCGTGTTCGAACATAAGTCTTGTCCCTTAATAGCCACTTAAAGTCTCGCAACCAGCATTGCATGATTTTAATGCAAGTTATGCAGCACGTACAAAATCTGTTAAATTGTGTTGGTGAATCCATATCATTCGCTTATTATGGTAGGGTGTACCATAATAAGCGAATGATATGGATTCGACTTACGCAATTTAACTGATTTTATACGTGCTGCATAACTTACATTAAAATCATGCAACGCTGGTTGCGAAACTTTAGGTGGCTATAAAGGGACAAGACTTATGCTCGAAGATGTACATACATTTGATGTTAAATTACACTATTATTTTTTTAATGTTTCTTAGAATGCGAATAATGATTGGCTATTGTTACGTATCTACTATACTAATTTAAAACCGAGTCCTATATTATATCACTGTTCCCTTTGTATATATATATATATAACGCAAAACTATTTCCCGAATCGTGGGTGGCAATAGCCATGGTCGATGACGCCTTTGTTGCGGATTTGTCCTAGAAATGTGTTTCTATTCAAAACAACTAAATTGTCATGTCACTGTCAAATAATGGCTTCTAGACAACTCAGACTTTCTAATATTATTAATGTTTTCACCAAATATATATATATATACATATATATATATATATATATATATATATATATATATATATATATATATATATATATATATATATATAGGTATATATATATATATATATATATATATATATATATATATATATATATATATATATATATATATATATATATATATATATATATATATATATATATATATATATATATACATATATATATATATATATATATATATATATATATATATATATATATATATATTTATACCTATATATATATATATATATATATATATATATATATATATATATATATATATATATATATATATATATATATATATATATATATATATATATATATATATATATATATATATATATATATATATATATATATATATATATATATATATATATATATATATATATATATATATATATATATATATATATATATATATATATATATATATATATATATATATATATATATATATATATATATATATATATATATATATATATATATATATATATATATATATATATATATATATATATATATATATATATATATGTATATATATATATATATATATATGTATATATATATATATATATATATATATATATATATATATATATATATATATATATATATATATATATATATATATATATAAATATATAATTATTGACGCTATACATAGATGTCATTATTTTTGCGCAAAATGATTATAAATTTGTTTGATTTTTAAGTATTTATTTTATGAATGTGCTTGCTGTGGAATGGGAATGAAAGTATATACATACATACATACATAATAAGTAACAATTTAAAATATGATGAATAGACAAAGGGCGCTGTGTGTGGGTGTGGCCGAGTAGTTAATTAACTAATCAACACTTCATTATCCATGTGCACACGTGCCTTCAACAAACGAGAGATTGTGCAGAAGGCACGGCTGTTTTTTAACAAAAATCAGATGTTATTTCGTTTGTAAGGCCGACCGACCGCCTTTTGTTAATCTCCCAAGCCAACTTCATCTCATCACTCGCTCACAGATGATTTACTGCTAATTATAAGCTACGTAGTATATATACACACACACACACACACCTTCACATACTTAAGAATATAGGGTGGGTGTGGTTATATATGCAGTTTAGAATAGATTTTTAATTGGTACCTTGCTACTGTTTCATAATTAATTATAGGTTCATAGATATTTGTAGGTTATTTTGGTAAACTCAGTCGCACAGGTATTAACACACACACACACACACACATTATTGAAAAAGTTTAAAATAAAAAAAACATTTTATTTAATATAACTATAGGAACATATAAAAACCTACTAATATTAGACATTTATAATAAAACAAGAATATAAACAAAGCATTAATAGAGTCCCGTCGATAAAACAGAAATCCATTTTATAAAAATGTCGGCGCCAACCACAACAATTTCCAATAATATTTATTAACATTTAAACGAACCAAGCCCCTTATTCAGAAAACGCGATTCATTCGGTTTTAAAAGTTATAGACTTTTCTGCTTAGCGTAATGGATGTTTTAAAAGCATCAGCAAACCGCACCGAATTGTCAATTAAATATCACAAGCATAATAAACGACCAAGTCGGTAAAACAGAACTCGGCACTGTCAAACGCGGAGTGCAATACAAATACGCACTGGAGGTTTATGTTGAGAAAGATTTTTATTGACTTATTTGCCGCTGCACTAAAAATATTATTATTGAATTTAACTTAATATTAAATATTCTCTGCGGGATAAAATATATACCTATCAGAGAATTTCTTTACCGTTAATACACTGTTCACAAAAATGGACAACATATATACACTTATATATTTTTATAAATCTATTACATTATATAGCAATATTTATTTTATAATTTAATATAACATTCATTTTAAGTGCTATTACTATTAAAATATATATATATATATATATATATATATATATATATATATATATATATATATATATGCAGTAGACTTTCTTATACGTAGTATAGGTAAATCAGTTTAGATAGGAAGGTAATAATAAAATAAACACACACACACACACATATTGCGTGCGCGCGCGATTCTAAAATGCAGGGAAGGTCAAAAGGTGTATTTCTGTTAAAATGTTGAAATGTATTTTTTTGTTGATTACAATATTTGCTTATAACTTCGTATAAGAAAGTAATAAAGTAAATTTGCTAAAAAATGTAACTGAGGGGTTTTTGAAAGCGCTATATTAACAGTGTATGTTGTATAGTCGTATTAAAATATAACGAGCAGAAATCGTATTAAAATATTTAATGAATTGGCCCCAGGTCGATTATCGGGAGTTCTTGTGATGTTAGCGGCGACTACGAAGATTATATCTTCATTATCGTCATTCTGATTGAAGATATGGTCGAATGACTATAGCGTACCTACCAGCGCACACACATATGTACGTATGTAACCTTACCACGACGAGCTTTATATAATATACCTATACAAAGTATACTGATGACCATGGGACAGTTATTGACCAACACATGCATACATAGCATATTCTGTGTGATGTGACATTTTGTCATACATAATTCAAGACGATATTTGTAGGTACTACAGTCGTTAAATTGTTTATATGGACGCGTTTAAAAATTCTATATTATATTTTCAGATATAAAAGATAATATCTTCTTCACAACTTGGGTGATACCTGCTGGCCTTTATTTTAAACATATTAAATTAATTATCTTTTAGACTAAATATTATACCCACATAAACTTAATACTTATAGGCATACAAAAAAATCAATTTCTTTTTTTAATTTTCTTTTTTAAATACCTACGAAAACATCGGCCATGTATTGGCCCTAAACTTTCTTTTACGTAGTCAGTATATTTCGATTGGTAGTATATAAATAAAAATATAAAATGTTTAAATTTCAAGAAAATATTTTCATTCATTGTCCAATAAAATTGTAAAATTAGTTCATTGTCAGATTTCTAAAGAAAACATATGTATTTTAGATTTTAAATGTTGGATTTTATAGTAGTATAAAGAAAATATAATTATTCATTATATATTATTAAAAATTATTATGGCCGGGCATTTTTTAGTTTTCAAATTAACTTTAAACCAGAGAAAATATTTATATATAATATTTTAAATTATTTACTAACCTTTATAACGCTTTTTCACTAAACTTATTTGTGACACTGACAATAAATGTTAAATGTCAAAATATTTGAATATTTAAAACAGTTGACATGCATAGTAGATACGATTTATTATATATAATTTTCCATACCTATGTAACTATGGCAATATAAATAGGATAATAGCAATTTTCTCGTAACTGGTACACTTTTTGAAGAAATGTTTCAAACAAAAGTTGTTCAAATCATTAATATCTTTCAATTTTATTCTAACTATTTTTACTGTAAGTGCAGCCGTTTCGGAGATACGCAAAAAGTGACTCAAGTAAACATGCACTTCCGGTTTGAATATGCTTTTTAGAAATAGAAGGTTTTCTTCACAGGCATATACAAATCTTAGGTTTAAAGTTTCATAATTTTATCTTCAACGGTGTAGGCTGTAGAGCGCATATAGACTCACGGACACACACACACAGACGTCATTCCAAAAATAGTCAGACTCGATTCAGGGAAGGTCAAAAGGTGTATTTCCGTTAAAATTTCGATTTTTTTTTTTCGTGATTACAATACTTACTTATTACTTCGTCGTAAAAGAATGTAAAAATAATATGGCCTTAAAGCATTTTAATTATTAGCAACATATCAATGTATTATATTTGATTATAATAAAATAGGTTTTGAGACACTAACTTAAATGCGAATGTATGGTGTAAAAAATAGTTTTTTTGTGTTGTTGAAATTCAAGTTAGACTAACCTCTGTCAAAACTTCTAAACCATATTTAAATTTATGGCATGTAATAAATGTTTACTTAGCTTTCACAAAAAAAAAAGTTACTAAATTATTTAGGTTTACAGTTGACAATTGGAAATTCTTCTTAAAGTATATATCGTAAATTTGGAGGTCATTCGGTGAATGTGACGTCATAAATTTTGTTATTCTATTTAAGATTTATTATCTTACTAGAATATTTAGGGTAGTTTTTGCGCAATACATACATAAATGTCCGCAGTTTAAAGATTTTTAAAATTATGCCTCATCTAGTAAAATCCCTTACGTTTGTGATTAAATATGAATAGTAGTAAAATGAATAATAAATTTAGAATTTTCTAAATAAAAGAAAAACATAAAATTATCAATGATTTGATTGAACGAAACGGAACAGTGAATGTTAATACTTACACGGAAGCGACATCACGGCGCTGCACGTCGCCACCGTGGGGCGATGACGTCGCTTGGCCCCCCATGTACGCATTGTGCCCCCCCGGTTGGGGGCCACGATATAACACGTGTGATCTCTATACCTACATACATACATAGGCATATATCGTATGTTCGGCGGTATTGTTGATGCCTGGAATGTACGCGTACAAATATACACACTGAACGCCGCCTCTTTGTACTAATAAGGCATAGGTATTACAATAGTGTTTATCACAGCCTTTACTACGGATTACAATCGCATATTTCTATATATGTACCATACGATTCAGAATATTAATTTTAAAATATACATACATACATACATATGTATGAATATATTAAACAATAATAGGTATATTATACACTTGATAATTATTTCCCTATTTGTTTTGTAAAGTAATGACAGAAAATAGACCTTATTTCGGCATAATTTACTCAAAAAACGGCTCAATTAAATACAAAATTATTTAACACGAAACATAAATGTTATTTCTTGTTTACCCTGAATACAATATTTGTTTAAATCATATAATTTTATATTAATTACATTTTTTATATGTATATATGTATCTATGTGTGTATGTATGCGTGTGTGTAATGCAATAAAAAATATTAAAGAAATTACATCTGAGAAAAAAGAATGACTGAATATATTTTTTGAAATTGGAAAAATGAATGTAATTTCCGCATCCAATATGTTAGGTTGAAAAAACATCTGCGTCGTTGAATCTTAACCTCAAACGTATAATAATAATAATAATAACAACGGAGAGGCTTAACAATACGAAATGTAAACGTAAAATTACTCAACCAACAAGCAGCAAATTGTAGTTTCGGTTAACAAACACAGACTGAAACGAGTGCATGATGCATATGCCACACATACCGCACGCGCCACAGGGCCCCATACGGGCGCTGTGCCCCCTCGTGACAAGCGTTCAATGCTAATCATTGTAAGACGCTGCATGCGTGCCCCGGTGCCCCGGCGTGGGGCCCCCTGTTCTCGAACGCACTCGTTGGCGCGAAAAGCCTAAAACGATTGTTGTAAAACGGTGTGCGCCTTCGGTGGCCCCAAATCGTACATCGCACACGTGGACCCCCTAGGCTCATCGGCGACAAATACTACATACATACATACATACATACATACATACAAGACCTCTTCTTATATATGTATGTACCTACCGATTCCAACTGATGTTTGTCGACGCAACCAAATGTCAGTTGGAATATCTTATTTTAATTATATATTGTGTTTGCCAAACGGTTATGCTATATGTATACGGTATATAATATATTCTCCCAAGGCTAAACGTATATTTTATCAAAATCCGTCGCCGTTTCCCCCTCAAAATTAAATAAATGTATAAAATTGTTTTTATTTATTTATTAGGCAATCGTTATTTTCCCAAAATATATAGGTACCTAAGTATATTCAAATATATCAAATTTATTTATTGAAATTCATTTCACATCTCCCTGAATTTGAGATCATTCTTAAAATATATGTATGTATGTATGTATTTACAGAAATTCATCTTACAGCTGCCTGATAACTGTATTTTATACAATTAGATAAACATTAATTCAATATATAGGTGCCGCATGACGTCACACTTATCGCTTTGTATACAAAATTGGTGCTAAGTACACTCTTAAGCCTCTATGAAAGTAGGTACTTACACTTCTGCTCACGTGGCGGACACGCAAGTACTTTGAACACCTGCCCGATTTTTAACCAGCAATTTTCTTTACGAAAAAAGTCTTCGCCATATTTAAAAATATTATTTACAAGTCAAAATATACTTAAAATAAAAACATTTTTATTAAATATATATTTTGTCTGTTAAATCTAATAATATATTTTTTAAATCGATTAAATTCTTAACTAATTCTTTGTTGCATTATTCGTAATTTTTTTCCAAATTTTAGTCGATATAATTTAACTATACAAAATCGTATAATTGTATAGGGTGGGCCATCTGTTGGCTTCTTTTATAAGTGTGGGTTATTTCGACAGTTTGCAACACTGACGCGCTTGACATTGATAGATATGTACTGTCAAACCTCTGCTGTAAGAAACGGATTGTTTTATACTTGAACAAAGTCAAGCACGTCAGTGTTGCAAACTGTCGAAATAGCACGCACTTCAAAAAGAAACTCACAGATGAGCCATCCTATGCATACAAACGCCTCGTTGAAAGGGAACCAATTGCCGCGGTTATATTCAAATATTATCGATAACTAGAAATATTAAGAAAACGTTGTTACTGGCGGTTATAGTTTCATTTCTGACCGGTAGATAGAGTCATATGTTTTAAATTAAATATTTGAATTTCCTAGCGAATAATTATTCAAATTGTTGGATTGTAAAACTATATTTTAGGAAAATGACTTAATTTATTATTATTTTCGATTTTTTGCTCAAACAGTTATTATTATAAAGTTTCAGTTTGTTATCTGTGATAAAACACATAAATGTGGATTTGTTTGCTATATTGTTACGTTATTTACAAAGTTTACGGGATTCAGTCAATCAATTACAACGAAAATGAAGTTTGTTTTGTGTTGTTAAAGTGTTTTGAAACAATAGAACATTTTGGTGGAGGCGCATACTGGTTTCTTAGAAATATATTAAAGCTATAATCGTTTTAGTGTTTTTTTTTGCGATTTATGTCTAAATGGTTGTGTTATGTTTTGACCTCGTTTTTATTACTTTCTTATACGAAGTAATAAGTAAGTATTGTAATCATGAAAAATGTCCAGTGCGATGAAATTATGCTTACAATTATCGCACTGGACATTCCTATACTTAGTATACGTCCGGCTATATTAATTTCTAATATAGTATGTCTAGAATGGTTATATTTTCTTGAATATTGAACATTTTTATTTTTATCTAAGCAAAATATAGCTAATACGTATAAGAAAATCCAGTGCAAAACACTGCAGATGTATTGTATTTCATTTAATTCGTTTTATAAGACACATTCATTAATCCATATATAAAAGAATTGGACATCTTAGTAGGTCATCGTTGTTATAAAAATAAACATATGCTGTTAGCGTATAGATAAGGTTGTTCTGCCAAAATGACCGTAATTACTGTTTTTATTTGTGGAATCGAATTAAAATAAAAAGAGGCGTAATTTATAAGATGTTATTGTCATCATAAAAATGCTTATGCTTATACATTGAAAAATCAATGAGTGGACACAAATTATTTGATAAAAAAAAATCAGTAAATTAAACAAATGAAATCAATCAGTTTAAAAGGAATAAAAACGGAATGTATACTTACACGATATCGTCACACTATATATGTCACGATACTAACGCTATTTATTATGTCATGTTTGACGCTTTGAATAATATTTTTCCTGTATAGAAAAAACATCCCAAGTTTTATTAATATCACTTCGAAATTAATCATATTTGCAATTAATCACTAACTCGTATTTTATATTTTTAATAACTTCAGTTCTATTTAACGATTTTAAGATTGGATTATCAAATCAAAAATATCTATATGTTGATTTATGTTTAGAAATAAAAAAAAAACTACATTACGCTCTAATATAATATTTAAAAACATATCCTGAAACCAGCAATCGCAATTAACTTTTTCTATTACGAATATCGCCATTAATCATTCGCTAATAGCATGTTAAATGTGAATTCCATTACGAAAGTATATTAACATCTTCAAAAATGATCAGAATTGTTATAAAACAATGGTTTATCATATAATTTGTAAAAGCACGCGTTTTACTCGGAGCGATGCGATGGCAAAGCACGATAATGATGACCTGAACGCCCAAGATTCTCGCGATAAACGACGTATGCAATCATGTTATTATATATTAGGGGTAGTTGACACGATTTACATTACAACTGGTTGTGTCAGTCTAGTCATCACGCTCAGTCGTTCTAATTCTCTGTCGACATTCTTCTTATACTACATTCACACTAAATGGTAAGTTTGGTGTTTGAATTTTATTCAATACAGATCCAGGAATTTATATATGTATATATATTATTATTTTTTAATCTAATAATAAGTTTTTACAAGATAAATGTATTAGCTTAAGTGTTTAGTGACGTCAGGGGTAGTAATATTTCGTTACACATTATCTAAGATTTATTTATTTAAACATTAAAATCTTGACTAAAGTATAAGGTGATTTTATAATAAAACCATTATGGTTGCTAGAGCAATTACGAATTGTTTTAACAACATTTAGACACGTAGTTTTCGTGACCCGAGTGTTGTTCAATCGCCATCACAAAAGAAAAGTACTGCCATCACCAACACGTCACGAGGAAATCTTCTAGCAATGTTTAAATTTGATCAAAATGTGATTCGTCCTAGACGAAGTGGTGTATGGACAGTTTCCAACAGGTTTGTTAACGCTAATTAACTATAAACAATTATCTTTTTAAAATGTGTTTATTTATTTATATTATTATTAAATTTAAACAAAAAAAATTACTAAATATTAACAAAAATACTTTTTTTTTACAATAAACATGAATAAATATTAACAATTTCGTTTTCTAAATTGATTAAAATTTATTACAAGAAAAAACAGGTCAAATAAAGACGACATTTCCCCAACGAGAGTATCGTGCACCGTTTTAAAACTTGCATGCAGTATTATTACCATGTAAAATGCATTCATAATATTTATTTTTGCGATAACTATCCTCAGATCTCCACTGTTGATTCTAAATATTGATTATATTCTGCCACCCCATTTGATGGGAATAGGTATGAAGTTGTGTGTGTATGTGAATAATTCATTAGATTCTCTGGGAACCAAGAAAGGAATTTTGGGAATTTAAATAAAAACCTAGAGTATGAATACGCGAAGCAAGACCTTGAAGACCATGAATATATGCCTGTCAAACTACCAGTGTATGAACATTTAAATTTATAATAATAATGAAACACAAAGTAATAAGCGATTTTAAACAGGCGAAGTTTTCAAATGAGTAACAAACTTAAACAAAATAAGAAACCGACAAAATGTATCGTTTCGAGCAAAGCGGTTCGAAGATATTTGCAAGACTATTGCGAAGGCACCAGCTTACATGGTCTCCGATACGTTGGCATGGATAATGTTAGTTATCTGGAAAGGTACACGATATTTTGCAATTAAAACACAAAAATCTACAGCTTACACTCGACCCTAACAACTAATCCGTCGATAAATAGTTGCTATATATAAATATATTAACGCGAAAAACGCCTACGCATATGCAACCCGCATCGCTTCTTAACTGATTTATCCAACAAACTCACCACTTTATGTAATTTATGATCTATTGAATTCCTAACGTTGTCTTAGACATTAATTTTTAAAACCGCAACCCGCAATACATATCAGCTGCTTTAATTACAATAGCAACGATATTTTAACAGTTGAGCAGTTTACGACTTACTTTGTACATTAGTACTGAGTTTAAGCAGTTTTATATATATATATATATATATATATATATATATATATATATATATATTTTATTAAAAAACAATCTAATTATTTGTGGTTATATGTTGGTAGATTATTTTGGATAATAGCATTTATAAGCGCAATAGGTTTCTCAGCATTCTTTATCAATAACATCTACGACAAATGGAATACAACACCAATGCTTGTTGGTATAAATCCGGAATACAAATCGATATCAGATATTCCGTTTCCGGCGATCACAATTTGCAATATGAACCAGGCTAAGAAAAGCGAAGCTGAGAAAATAATTGCACAAGAGTAAATAAATAAATTTGCATCATTGTTGATGCGTATAAACAATATGTTACATTTTAGTAATAACGACGTAGAAAAGTTATTACTTGAAGACATCTGCAATCTAGGTGATAAATTCGTAAAATCATCTGCTTCAATAGAAAACTCGTCGAATTGGGAATTCATCAGAGAATTCATGTTAAAAGTGAGTCAACCTTGCAATGAACTCTTAGTACACTGTAAGTGGCAAGGTTATACGATACCGTGTAAAACGATTTTAAACTCAGCTATTACCGACGAAGGAGTCTGTTGTACATTCAACAGAGTTGCAGCTAATTTCATGTACCACAAACCGTATGTATACGTATTTTAAACTCGCCATACGTAAGTCATTCAAGTGCATACTTTTGGTTAGATTAACTGTGGCGAGTTTCAATATTTCGACTCCTAGTAACAGCGTAGACTGGAGTCCTGAAAAGGGTTACCCGGATAATTCTACAAATAAAACGTGGCCCTATCGCGCGATTGGATCCGGTGCGAGTTTAGGTCTATCTTTAGTTACGAATGTAGCTGCAGATAGTTACTATTGTTCATCTACAAGTAGCGTTGGGTTAAAAGTAAGTTCAAACTGTAAACTAAAGTTTGTTATGTTTAAAATTTGAATTATATATTAGGTTAGACTTCATAGTCCAGTTGAAACTCCGATGATGGCAGATTATGGTTTTTTTATTCACCCAAGAAAAGAAGTGCGAATTTCTATAACGCCGTCGTTGTATGAAGCGTTTCCATCAATCAATAAAATACCAATAAATAAAAGACAGTGTTATTTCTCAAAAGAAAAACAACTTTTCTTTTATAGGTAAATTGGATAGTCGCATATGTTCTATAATAAACAAATTTATGAAATTATTCTAGAACATATACGAAAATGAACTGCGAACTCGAATGTGTATCCAACTTCACATTGGAGCAATGCGGATGTGTACCATTTTTTTTACCGAGTAAATATATAAATCTAATAATTAATCTGATTGATTTTATGACGAATTCACGTTTTTTAGAAGATAGTTCTACTATTATTTGTGACAAAAAGAAAGAAGAATGCCATCGTAAAGCCAAAAGTATGTTCGTTACATGTGAATAGATTTAATTTAAATACTCTCATATGTGCGCAATACCTATTATTTATTTAGAATTCATTTATCGTTTTCCTAATTACGGGTTTACGCCATATTAACTAAATTAACTAGTGTGACCTGGAAGCATTGGCGCTTGCATTTTAATATTAAACCTATTCACACGTTACTTGATTCGTCCGCAATTATTTGTTGTAAAATTTGTTTCTTTTTAATAGCTGATATGAATCTTTATTACAATCCAGCGTAAGTAAAAAATTTATAATTATTTCTTTAGATTTTTATTCATTCAAATGAGCAATTATAAGATGGGCCATTTGTTAGTTTCTTTTTGAAATGCATGTTATTTGGACAGTTTGTAACACTGACACGCTTGACATTGATCGATATGTAGTGTCAAGCTTCTGCAGTAAGGAGGTTTGATACTACATATCTATCAATCTCAAACGCGTCAGTGTTGCAAACTGTCGAAATAACATGCATTTCAAAAAGAAACCAACACATGGCCCATCCTATATATGTATATATAGTAATGAACAACTTCTATATATATATATGTATATACATATGTTTAGAACGTACTGCAGTTGTTTACCAGCATGCAATGAACTATCGTACCAACAACATAATACTTTAGGTGATTTATCAAATGCAAAATTACTTCAACCCGAAGCAAATGCAACTGACGTGTAAATATATTTAAGTGTTACAATGATTTAAAATTGATTCCCATTTTATTTCAGTCATAATTTAATAATAATGCATTTCTTCTACCAACAAACGCAATTTCGTAGTTATCAAAAAAGTGAGCTATTCGGTTTTACGGAGTTTTTATGTAAGGCGTGTTTACATTAGTTTAGTTTCGAAAATATTCAAATCAATATTAATTTTTTAGCGAACTCTGGTGGTCTGCTAGGTTTATTTACTGGTTTTAGCTTTTTGAGCGGCCTAGAAATCGTCTATCATTTAACACTACGATTATGGTGTGTATATTATAGAAAACGTCAAAACAATAAAAAAGAAACAGATGAAATTATTGTTATTCCATTTACTCGATGATAATGTTAAGTTTGCATACGCCGCCCTAGTGTCAAATGCATAAACTAGTCTCTACATTTGTTTTTCTTCGTAATTCAACTTATTAAAATGAAAAACTGCCTTAAATATGAAAAGTCTATTTTGTTTAAAATACTTTATTAATTTATATTCAAGCAATTCTGTACACTTAGAATACGCATGTAATATATATATATATTTAATGATTAATAATTACATAATAAAAATACAATAATCTCACAATCATTCTTCTTCTTCTTCTTATCAAAACAACTTATAATAAACACAGTCAAAGAGAGATTTAAACAAATCATAGAACAGTCCTCTATTATAGCACCATCTACTGCCAATTTCATACATATTTATAATAAATTGAAGGTAGATACGAGTAAATTATTTCATTGCACATTGTAACAGCACTAGTTTGAAAAGCTATGTGTTGATATAACAATGTGCGGCTTTCTATACATGTATATTTATATTTCAATTTTAACAATAACTTTCATGTATAGAGGTCATTTATATATCTAAATTGTTATACACAAATAATAGTCGAGTTGCCCTTTTGAACATAACCGAAATGTGTAGTTTCCATTGCGTATCCCGAAATTATAACCACTTTTATAAGAAAATAAACAAATTTATGATGTTTCCATGTGTTAAACCCCCAAATTTAGTACCAGTGAAAAAATTATTACATGTAACATCCGACCATATTTCAGATGCATGTTTGTTTCCGGTTTTAACGTCTCACAACCAATCTAATTATTGTTTTAGCTACAATTCACATTTGCGATCATCAAATATAAACATTCGAAGAAAATTTATAATTCAGCCTATTGTTCAGTTTCACTGGCTTCAAGTTTAGAAATAATTAAGTCAAAAATAACCGAAATTTATCAAGCACGTGTGCAACTTTACGTCTTCAAACCAACTTGGTTCAAACATCGATTATGATCTTACAAATCAAACAAACTATTATTCATTGTTAACTTTATCTACAAATTACGCGATGTATCTCATAAAAATATATATATATTAAAAAAGTATAAGCAAATCACCCATATATATATTGTCAAAACTAAATTCATAATCGTGATTAGAATACTTCCTCCTAAAATTGTTTCATTGAATCATTGTCGCTTACATTTTTTATAAATAGATGTATTTTCGATATTACATGAAACAATATCAAATTATAATGTAGTGTGACGTCATGTACAGTACTCAGTTTTTAGTTCTGATCGCTCCAGATTTTAATGTTTATTCACTATTAATCTATATTGATTTATTTCTTATATTACTCAACTTAGGGGGTAGATGTTGAGCGTATATTTGAGTAATAAATAAATCGAAGTAATTTATATTATTAACTTAGATAAGAAACAAATGCGTATTTGTCGAAAATAAATCCATTTATAATCAATTGTATCCCCAAATGAAACGAGAATGATCCGAAAATCTTAAGAATATATTATAATAAACTCAATATATTAAAAATTAAATCTGGTAACTACATAATATAAATAAAAAAAACAATTAATTTTCAATTTTTTCTATGAAAAAATATTCAAGATACATAAAATCGATTTCGCTTCAAATAATTATTGATTTGCAAGTCAAAATTGATAACTAAATAACGAGATCACGATCGCGGACATGTTCAACGCTTGTGGTTGGCAACACTGTAACTTCAACTTCCCGAATCGATGAGACATCAACGCCACTTATATAACTACTCGAACTAGTCGAATTATCATTTTCTAGAGTCTCAGTATTAATCGAATGATCACCGGAAGCCGTCACAAACATACCTAAAGTACATACATACATAAATACATGTAATAACGATTTTTATGTGGTTTAATTTACACACCTTCATTTTGAATACCCTGTTCATCGACTTCCGTGATCTGTGACACCGACCGTGCTGCCCTCTGGAATGGATTCTCTACTTGGCGAGTAAACGTACCGTGATTGCGGTTCACCGGATTGATTAGCGGTGTCGTGTCGTCTGCATCGCTGTCGCTATCCGTATCCGGTATCGGTTGCTCGTCGTGCGCAAACACTTTGCGTTTGCACACGGGACAAACACGCCGGTTCTTCGTCAGCCATGGGTCGATACATTTACTATGGTACGCTAATAAAAACAAGTTCACAAGTAGTATTAGTTAGCAAAATGATGTTAGCTCAACGGTACCCAACAACTGAACCGCTGGTTACAACGTTGCATATCAATTTGTTGTGCAATGTTGTAAAACGTTACGCTGTTGTGCGTGGTTAAATAATATACCGTGAGCGCAGGGTAGAACTCGTAATTTCTCTCCCTCAACGTAATCATCCAAACATATAGCGCATGTGTCGTAAGGGTCGCCTTTGTTAAATTTACAAGTTGGAATTTTATTTAATGACGATGAAGGAAGACGATGTCGCCGTTGTCGCATTTGATCTTTTACGAATTTCACCACCTAAAAAGTGACCCGTGTTACCGGTGGTGGCAGCACATTCGCTATTAAAGCATATCTTGATTTATAACCAAAGAACGAAATGTCAACCGATTGAAAACAATTGGTTTGGTTCACATTTATTCTTTTAACGATATTCGCGTGCTTAAAAACCAAATGTATGCCAAATCAATTATTTCACCACTGAAATTTCTTGTAACGCACCAAACACAAAGCGATTTTTTTTCTTGTAAAACGTTGTCTAATTAATTACAATCAGTTTAGACGATGTTTAAACTTACCATAAACGTAATCATAACAATAAAACAAATACCGACAACAATACCAAACGGCAATAGAAGTTGTGTATTTATATTAAATGGTTGATCCGCATCTAACACAATAAAAACATCAGTTGCATATTGATAGTGTTCTTTAATGACGATTCCAGTTTCCTCGCTAACAAACACAGATGGAATCACGATTCCGAACGGATTTTTTGCTGACATCGGTTCTGGTAATCAAAAATGAAACTCAACTCGTAAAACACTTCGAGAAAAAACATCCATAAATATGCGTACCTAGTTGACTAGAATTCACGTTGTGGATGATAACTGCATCGTATGACGCGTTTTGGGCAATCCTAACTTTTTCTTCAAACGAACAATTGTACCTTTGAATCAAAACAATCCATGTACCGTCGATTTTCGGGGGTTCAGCAATTTTCGAACACGCATCTGGCGGGTTTGCGTATACAACCATTCCGCGAACCCCCATGAACGGAATCCCTGGTCCAAAAGTAGCTGGCATATCTTTGAATGCATCTATAGGCACTAGCTCGCCAATCTTCAATGAAAAACACTTACAAACATGCTTCACTTATATTAATCTCAACAACATACCAGAGGATACACAATAATTTCACCATTCGTAGTTTTGCTCACACTTATCGCGATCACAAATAATGAAATAAATCTCGAAAACATTTTTAATCATTTACATAAGTTGGCACAAACACTGAATTGTTAAAAGTTGAGTAGTAAACATTTAACACACGATAGATTAGTTATCAGCTGTAAAGAAATAACAGCATCCTTGAAGAATAACCAAAAATCTTATACACACGAGATGTTTGCAACTATTTAACTAGAATTTAGATTTCAAACGACTAGACATAAGATTATTATAGACTTAATCGTATAGACAAGTCAAACAATGACGAATTTTGCTTTAACTTTATTCAACATGAACATAAACAAATTATCTATAGATACTTTTATGCAGTGGTTACTGGTGGTTACCGTAGTAGTTAAGTGTGGTAATGTGCGCACAATCTTAAAAACGTTTGTGCGCATCTTACCACATCTAATTTCAGTAACCAATGTTAATAAAAAATCATCATCTATTTTATATACTTCATTCACAATATTATTACGCGAAATCTCTTACCTCAAATACTCTTAAAAATAATAATAACAGAAGTACTTTTGAGTAATCTAACGCGTTGTAAATTTAATCGAAATTTATAAAATAGTTTACGATCAGAACAAAGAGTATCCACTCGATAATGCGCAGTTAACACAAAAACTAATAAAAATGTTTATAAAAACAATTATTTGTTGAGTTATAAATTAGACTCTCAAAGATCAAACGAAATTATTTATGTAGATTTTTTTAAACTAATAAAATAAAAATGATCACTTGACACATGACTTTTGTGGCCTTGGCCATTTGCAAATATGTGACCAACTTCATGTAGGTACCGGTTTTATCTTTTTAAAATTAATTATTTAACTATGATACCAATTTCCCGTAAAATGAAACAAGTTATTGGTTTCATCATTTGTATTTTATTAGGTAAGTTAAGATAATTTGATTTTGCAATATCAATACGTCAGATTTGACGTTTTGAACTGAGGTTATGTAATAATAAATAACATTCCAGTATTATGTTTCTATTTAAATTGGGCTCAAACTCAACAAATTTACGTTGATGATAATTTAAAATTATTTGAAAAGTCTATTCAGACAGATCGGAGGCTGATAGACGAGAGTTTGGCAGAAAATGACGAGGAAATCCATAAAGATGAGGCTTCCAATAGAATAAAACATTTAGAACGTAAGATAAAACAATTAGAATCGAGGATACCGAAACAGTTTCCTGATGTGGACTTCCTGAACTACAGAGCCCGCAAAAGAATACTTGTAAGTTCTGGGTCATTTTGGCAATACGCCGCCCTGGTGTCAATATAATAAACTACTCATTTTGCCGCCATTTTATATCTGTGCCAACTCATAAGTTTAATTGAATAAAGAGTACTGGTATTGAATTTTAAACAGTTATTAAACAAAATATGAATGTATTATTAAAATAATAATCATTTTAGATAACCGGGGGCGCAGGTTTTGTAGGCTCACATCTAGTTGATCGTTTAATGATGGATGGTCATGAAATAATCGTAGTAGATAACTTTTTTACTGGCCGCAAACGAAATGTCGAACATTGGATAGGTCATCAAAATTTCGAATTGATACATCACGATATCGTGAACCCATTATTTATTGAAGTCGATCAAATATATCACTTAGCAAGTCCTGCTAGTCCACCGCACTATATGCATAATCCTGTAAAGACTATTAAAACGAATACGATGGGCACGATAAACGTGTTGGGACTTGCGAAACGGGTTCGCGCGCGTGTTTTAATCGCGAGCACGTCTGAGGTTTATGGTGACCCGAATATACATCCGCAACCCGAAACATATTGGGGGCATGTGAACCCGATCGGGCCGCGGGCGTGTTATGACGAGGGCAAACGGGTGTCGGAGACGCTGAGTTACGCGTACCAAAAACAGGAGAATGTTGATGTTCGAGTTGCGAGGATTTTTAATACTTTTGGGCCTAGAATGCATATGAATGACGGGAGGGTTGTGTCGAATTTTATTTTACAAGCGCTTCAAACTGAAGATATTACGGTATGTAAGATTATTTAAGTAACTCCTATAGTTGATTTTTTTATAGTTTATACGATTATCATGAAAAGTTTGATTTTTTTGATCATTTTATGCTCAAGTGTTTTTGAGTATCAATGATTTATTTCGCGTAATCACTTGTGTTTGTGTATTTTTCTGTTATAATCATCAATTCGTTTTTTTTTTAAATGACAATTTATCTTTCTGTACTATATCCAAGGAAATGTATATTTATCTATATTGTTATTATAAGTTAAATATACCAATTCCCGATAAGCTGTTATTAAATACTTTAATACTAGCTAATTTTATGTTTATTCGAGTATGCTAAATACAATTTATATCTAATCATTAATGTTTTTATACGGTCATCAACTATAACCATAATTTTTTCTCTCTCATTTGATTATTGATAGTAATTGATTATTTTGTTATTTGTGTATGTTAAAATAGATATACGGTTCAGGGGATCAAACAAGGTCTTTCCAGTATGTTACTGACCTTGTTGACGGCCTAGTTGGCTTAATGGCGTCGAATTATACGCAACCAGTGAATATAGGCAATCCAGTAGAACACACGATAAATGGTAAATAAGCATGAGTGGTTTTGAGAATAATAATGCAAATTGCGTATTTTGTATATGTATTTGCTTAGAATTTGCGACGATTATAAAAGACTTGGTTGGGGGTCATAGTCGAATACAGCGGATTGCCGCTGTGGAAGATGATCCGCAACGGCGAAAGCCTGACATCACACGTGCAAGAACGTACCTGAATTGGGAACCAAAAGTTCCGCTAAAAATTGGACTAAAAAAGACTATCGATTTCTTTAAGAAAGAACTAGATCGTACTAGCCACTCACAGAGAAATATATTTGTACCAGAAAAGACTTAACATATTTGAATATATTTGCCATTTAAATTTTACACTTGTTGTCTTATTTTGTATATATTTATGTATATGTTATGCGGTTAAATTATACAGCAGCTGTTTTTTATGCACCATCCATTTTGTATCTATTTGCATACCTGTAAGACGCATGCGCGCACAACATACATGGAATGTACTCATTCGACTATTTACGATACTACTAATTTATATATATATATATATATATATATATCTACAGCCATAATTTGAGACAAAAAATGTTTTTTTTTGTTTTGTTTTAAAATTATGTGTAACAGAACAGCGTGTACCATTTATATCTTAAGAATAAATCTTGAGTGTGGGAGAGTTGGTAAAAAAGGTAGATATCCAAACCTTATAATAAATCTATTTATGAAAATAAAACAAATTTTATAGTCATTACTCATTAAAAATGTCTAGTTTTGGTCTAAATTATTGATTGGAGAACAATTTAAACGCATCCGCTTTTAGAGGAATTTATTTTTACCTCGTTGATAGCACTGTTGCGATTGTAATGTGTATTACACATTGTGTAAGACAAAGATAGAATTAATATGTCCGCAACATTGAGAGTATTGTTTTGACATTTCTGTGAATCATTTGACAAATTTTAGGAAACTTTCCACTGTTATATTTAATGCGATTAAACTTTAAAAACAAACTAACTGTGTGTGATTTAATTAAATTACAAGTGGCGTAGAATTTTATTAGGAATAATGGGAGCTGCTTTAGGCCTTTGTTCTGTGGCTCAGGTAAGCAATAAATATATGTTAATAAAATCTAGACTAATCTAATCAAATTTCAGCTAGCATGTTGTTGCGGTAGTGCAGCTTGTTCTCTGTGCTGCTCAGCTTGTCCATCATGTCGAAACTCAACTTCAACGAGGGTAATGTACGCAGTTATGTTGCTTTTAGGCACAATAGCTGCTTGCATTACTCTATCTCCGGGGTTGCAAGATTCATTACGAAAGGTAAGTTATTGCTAGTGTGTAAATGTGTGAATTAAGTGCTAAAAAGTGCTTTTAAAGGTTCCGTTTTGCGGGAACACGTCCAAAGCTTTGGTGCCAGATAGTGTTATGTTCAACTGTGAAGGGGCAGTGGGTTATTTAGCAGTGTATCGTATTTGTTTTATATTAACATGCTTCTTCGTGTTGATGGCACTTGTTACAATTGGTGTGAAACATTCGAAAGATCCTAGAGCTGGAATACAAAATGGGTGAGTACTTATGACGTCATTAGCTTCCATATGTGGTGGCGACATTCGATGCATGCAAACAATTTATATTAAAATTTCTCAATGCAGTATTGCAAACTTAAATAGAAAACCCCCATAGGGATTATTACGTCACGATCTCTCAAAAGTAATTCTTGTAATAAATTATATCTTTGAATTTATACGGTTAAAAAATAAACGAAAAATTGATATAAAATTATATAAATTCTAATAAAATTACACAAATAATACAAACAGGTTGTGACAATTGCGAATCCGATTCATACTTTTAGAAATTTAAAATTAATAAACTGTTATTTGAAATAAATTCTTATTTTTTATTAATTTGATTTTTAGATTCTGGGGTCTTAAATTTCTGTTAGTTATCGGTGGTATTGTGGGAGCATTTTTCATTCCGGAAGGCTCATTCGGCACAACATGGATGTATTTCGGAATGATCGGTGGTTTCCTGTTTATTTTGATTCAATTGATACTGATCGTTGATTTTGCTCATACATGGGCTGAATCATGGGTTGGTAGTTACGAAGAATCGGAATCACGTGGTTGGTACGCTGCCTTACTTGCAGCAACATTCATTAATTATGCATTAGCAATCACTGGAGTTGTTCTATTGTTTATATTCTTCACTAAAGTAAGTTATTGTTACATTTATGAGAAGTTAATCGAATTAATTGAAATTGTTTTTCTTAGGCGGATGATTGTTCATTGAATAAGTTTTTTATTTCAATAAATTTAATTTTGGCTGTAATTG
This sequence comes from Nebria ingens riversi, assembly GCA_018344505.1. Lineage (NCBI taxonomy): Eukaryota > Metazoa > Arthropoda > Insecta > Coleoptera > Carabidae > Nebria > Nebria ingens. Next base: position 700,345 of record JADQWA010000115.1, on the reverse strand, counting down.
TTAGTGTTATATCAGTGTTGCCATCTGTTCAAGAACGTCAACCTAGGTCTGGTTTACTACAATCTTCTGTGGTGGCACTTTATGTTGTTTATTTGACTTGGTCTGCTGTTACTAATTCTCCAGGTATAGTTACATTTTGTTAAGCATTTTTATTATTTATGTATATAGTCTAAAACATTTATTTGTAGACAAAGAATGCAATCCTGGACTGTTTGGTATTGTGGAAGGCAACGATCTCAAGAAACAAAGCCACATGTCGTTCGATAAAGAAAGCATTATCGGTCTTATTATTTGGATGTGCTGCGTTTTATATTCTTCTTTACGTTCAGCGTCAAAGTCTTCGAAAATCACGATGTCCGAACATGTTCTTGTGCATGACAATGGCGCAGGTGAGATATTTCTTATCGCATTCATCATAATTTTGTTATGTAGCCTGAAATATTTCTCATTTGTAGTGACTTTTTTAGCGGTTAACCAGAATATTATTTGCTTTAGCCCTTAAGGCTACGCATTGCTTAGTTTTCAGTTTGATTAATTCGTTGTTTTTTTGCTTCCCAGTGAAAGGCAATAGCGGAAACGCCAATCTGATTGATAGTACAGGTATGGCAACTTATTCCAGTAAATAATCTGGTTTAATTAATTTTTAAATATAAGTACATAACTAATATTATCAATTGGCTGTTTATTAAATATATTTCGGCTGCATAATGAAATATGCTATAAAAACTATCAAATTTGTCAATCTTATAATGACCCAAATAACGCCATTTTGTATACTGAATACTGCATTGTCGCGAATTAAATAATACTTCATCATTATTACGTAATGATCATCTAAGCCAGTAATTATTAGCGCATATAAACAAGTTTATATCATTAATAGGTGTGTTGAATAAAACTTATAATAATCTTAATCCTAACTTATTCTTCGTCTAGACTAAGTAGAATAATTATTTATATTATTAAGTAAACCTAGTACTGATTATCACGTGTAGATTATATTAAATACGTCACATTGGCTTGTTTACGTGTGCTAATTTTTATACATACTCATTACACGCACTAATCATCATGGAATTAGATAATCTTACTATAATTGATATGTAGTGAAGACCAACCATTAGTTTAATCGCACTAGTGCTTGAAAGACAAACATCCATATTTAAGAATGTATTTGTTGTTGGGTTTTTTTTTGGTAAACCACAATGGCAGTATTGAAAACACAAGGTTACTCAGAGGACTTTACTTTATTTAATGTATATTATTTGATACAAATTTAAAATATTTATTAGAGAAACCAAATGTTGCAGATGCAACTAGCAATGATGGTGGCGAGTCTGGAGCGAATGGTCGTAAAGTTTGGGATAATGAAGAAGACTCAGTTGCGTATAATTGGAGTTTCTTTCATGTGATGTTCGCTTTAGCTACTTTATATGTAATGATGACTTTAACTAATTGGTACAAGTAAGTGATGTTTACAACAATATTTTGTTATTTTACTACGTATAAGAAAATGTATGTTTTTAGGCCGAATTCTTCGTTGAATACCCTAAACGCAAATTCGGCTTCGATGTGGGTCAAAGCAATTTCTTCGTGGTTATGTATTGCGTTATATGGTTGGACTTTGATTGCTCCGTTGGTCCTGTCCGATCGCGAATTCCACTAAGTACAGTTCTGTAAGTAAGTTTTTAATACTAAATCTGTGAGTTAATTGTGATCGCTTACCGAATTTTTGAAGGTTAGTTTACTAGAAATTCTAAAAAATAAATATATAATGCAAGTAGTTTTAGAAATCAACGTGTTTATAAAATAATTTTAAGTATGTTAATCAAATATAATTTATACGTATAAATATCGTGTTTGCCCTTTATGTATTTTGCTATTTTAAGGCTGGTTTTAACTATGATTGGTTTAGAGATTTTAACTATTATTTGTTGATTATAAACCAGACTATATTTGAAACTGACATTTGAAAAAAACTAACTTATTCTTTGTGCAATAAAGGGTTGTATTTTCAATTTACGAAAGAAATTGTTTGGTTTGATGTAAAAACATATTTTATATACCAAATCTAATTAATCTTAAAACTAGGGTTGCATTTTCTATTGTTAAACCCGTCCTTGTATTAAACAACGTAGTTAACTTGTTGCAACAAAATACCCTATGTATTTATAATTATCAATAAACTTTTAAAATCTTTTTTGTTGCTATAAACAAATACATACAACTTCACGCCTATTCCCATCAAATGGGGTGGCAGAAACCCCGTTAATATTAACTAATTTAATTAGATTCATTGTTTTCGATTTTTTATAATTTTAATATATTAATACGATTTATCCGGTATATTAATTTGTTTTTAACGTTTTCATCAATAAATACACTAAGAGACAACTTAAGTAGAGACTTCGTCACAAACACCTATTGAAACACTCGATAAAACATGATTTATTTCTCATATTTATGCTTAGAATACATACAGGCTACTCGGCACAGCTTGAACCGCGAAATGAACAGAAGAATGGGTGAATGGCACTATGATTAACTCTTCTGCGCACATAAAGGTTCAAGCTATTCCGAGTAGCCTATACGTCTGTTATTCAACTAAACAGTGGTAGCGTAAGTCTACATTTAATTTCCCAAGCTCACATACATACATGTAGTGGTTCAAAAGAATTGATAATTTTATATTTCATCATTTTCAAACGATACACAAATGATTTAAATATACTTATACTAATATTTGATGATTTTATAAACAAGTTATTCTTCCTGTTTAACATCTGGTTTCTCTTGGAATATATGTTGTAAATTTAATCCTTTATTGAATTTACACCAGTCTATCAATCTTCCAGCCACTGGTTCTGGTTCAGATGCCCACCAAAGTACATTCTAAAAAAGAATAAGTTTTGTTGAATTGTAGTGCAATATTTTCATTATCGCCAATTTTTATTACGGCTCTTATTGCACACGCTAATGTGAATTTATCCAGCATACAAAATTGTACTTATAATATTGAAATATGAAGCTTTCTTAGGACGTGACGTCACATTATACGTGTACAGGGTTTCTTTAGTTGTATATGTTTTATTTACCTTAACATTTAATGGGATAACATCTGGCATAGGACAAAAGTTTTTATCCAAAAAGTTGAACAAATCTTTACCTTCAATCTCACAACATTCATTTTTATGCAACCTAAAAGTATTAATTAAAGCTTCAAATACCCAAAATAGATTTAATTTAAAAGTAATTTATGCATAACCAATATTTAAAAACTGGTTACGGTGGTTTTTTATTGTATTCTTACACGTTAAGCATATGTTCTAATAGTTCTACATCGAGCGGAAGTCGACAACCTCTTAATAAAGTGTACATGTCTTTCCGTGGTAAGAATCCCGTCCGGTCAGTATCTTTTGCCGCAAAATATTCTTTTAGCCGATCCATATCATCCCATAACATACGTTTAAGTTCTGTTAAAACTAATTGTCTAAAATATAAGTATTTATTAAGTATCTTAAATTTAAAACAAAAAACAACTAAAAGTTGCCTCATGTCTATTTGCTTTATAGAAAATAGTTACCTTATATATGCACGAGTGTGTCTTTCCGTTTTACAAATAGCTGAAAAATGACGAGCTAAAGTAATCATTTCGTGTTCAGTCCAATCAGCACCCATAATCGAGCATAATTTATTTCTAAACATAAATAACATCACTTGCACAATATATACACAATAACTTTCTTACTTACCTTAATAATTCGAATGGTATCACTGGTTGTTCATCCGGCAAGTGTTGTGCCACAAAGTCTTTATAGATAGGTCTCAATTTTTGTCTAACTTTATCCAAAACTATATTGATATTAGATTTCGGAAACTACAAATGGAGAAAAACAATTAAAACATATCCGTTGACCATTATAAATATAAAAATACTTCGTTTGGATGTAGTTCCATGTATCGTAACGCATATTCGTCTGCGTCAATCAAAACGAAATCGAAATCATTTATATTTATTCTAGCTCCTATAAACAAGTGGTACGGTTCGTAATAATCTGGCGGTTCGCTTGTAAATATTTCTTGTCCAGGCATTCGGATTGGTCGTCGTGTTAAAAAACAGGAACCTTAAAAATGTGATCATTTTTACTTGTACTAATTACTCATAAATGTTATTACCTGAATGTTTATCCGCTACTTCATAAATAGTCATTGTGTTGTCCGCTAAAAAATAGCTTATGATGAACTTTCGGCTGCAATTCGTTGCGATTTTTGATAACATCCTAGCTAGGAATCGTAATTCGTAACTGTCCATTCCTTTCCTAAAGTATTTTAAGTTTTTAATTTTTTGCTGCTTGAGTTTGGATGACGAAGGTGATTGCGATTGAAATTGAGTAATTAATACCTGTCTAGAGCTAAGAATTTCTTGAAATCACGCATAACAGGTTTGGGTTCAACAGTAACACAATTTTGTGCTGAATCTTCAAAACTACCATAACCATTCCACGGCGGTAGTTTTCTTTGATGTAACGGCACACTTATTATCTCACTTTTTTCTTGAGGAAACACCTTAGGAGTAAAATCAACTACAAACGAAATATATTTTTAATTCATCGCACAAAATATTCAAACCTGAACCATATTTCACTCTGTAGTACTCTTTCGTATATGGGTCACAATCCGTTAGAATAATTTTGCGACCAAACACATTTATTGCGGCTCCGATTGCCAAATCATCTGGATGGTAAGTTTGAACATGGCTTTTACCACAATTTAAGGGGTCCACAACGAAGCGACATTCTTGCATGCTTGGTCCTAACACATTTAGAATCGTTGTTTCATCTCCTGCACCTGGACTTGGTAAACCCAAATGAAACTAAAAACAAGGACTTGTTTGAAAGGTTGTCATTGTTTACGTCACTCAACATTTGGGTTTACCTTAGGTAATTTGCTTCTTTTGATAAACATTATCCCAGTATCTCTTCCACAGTTCCCTCTTAAAACTTCTTTTATGTCTATAGTGTCATCAGCTAGATAATAATGTATTTCCAAATCGTGACAGTATCCACCGTCTGACATTCTGTCGTCCCAATATCCGTAAAATCGTAAAACTTGGCGGTCGTGCGCCAAAAATTGACCGAATGAATCGACGCTTCGGCTTGGTTTTTTCGGTAAAATTGTTTCTAACATCTAAAAAATTATTTTGTCATGTTTACACTATTCAACTAAGAAGTATATATATATTTAGCATGATTAATAAACAATGTTTAATACTTTTTGTCGCTCAACAATATACGGATCTAAAGGTGTGTTTATAGGATCTGGTACAGGTATACCCAGTCGATTTAAGAAATTTCGGGTAAAGCCATCGCAGTTTGTTAATTTAAATACTTTTCCATATAATTCTATTTCTCTACCAATGTTAAAGTCGATTATGTCGTAGAATTGATCATCTTTCGGAGGAGGAAAGCTTATTCTTTGTCGAGATATTAGAGTTCCTAAATATATTTATAATTAGTGATGACAAACTTATGCTATAAAATAGTTTAGAACCTTGAGCTATGCCGCTATTTTCAATTTTAGGTTCGACTATCTTCATAGTACCATCTTCAAGGAAGAAATACAGTTTGCATTTTCGTATTTGAAACGCGGAACCGCGAGTTTCTTGCAGGGTTTCTTGATAAAACGCATCAAAAGTTAAAACCTGTTAAGAGATTTGCCGTAAAATGACTATAATTCGCGTTAATTTAATTTCGTTTTACTTGTTTGTCGAACGCGATCCAAGCGGGTAATTCGGCAACTTCTCCTCGGGAATAAATCGAAGGATACCGATTGTGGACAGTACCGAAAAATGGTACCCCACCAATACCTGGTTTTGGTTTATCAGCTAAAATTGGTATATTTCCGGTACCGTGCTCAAATAATTGTGATTTATGGAAACGCGTTTGTCCGATCTAAAAGTGTTTCATTATTAATATTTAATCATGTTTCCCAGGCTATGCTATAATTTAGAGTGCGCAGAGCTGAAAATAAAGACGTGACGTCACAAGCTGACTTGATATTGGAAGTAGTGACGTCACGTACTCTGTTACTAAACCGTAGCCAACCTATTCAAGTGCTTTGGATATATTAAATCGAATAATTACCATAGTTAAAGTATATTTACTTGATAAATTAATTTTTATATACTGATTTAGTTGTAATGGTTCTTAAGTATATAAAAATGTACTTACATTCGGATTGAATGAAAATCCTGGTAAGAGAGGAAGTAATGGACAACGTAACGACATTTTTGAACAGAATTTTAAATTTATATCTTGTCAAACGAATTAATTCGTGCGATTTCCATATTTTATTCGTTGTCTAGGAAATAAACAAATCTAAACGAGGATATTGATAAATCAATGCTTCCTTAAAAACATTCGTTAATTCCCATGGAAATAATTGATAGAAAAGCGTTTTTAGTTTTTTAAAAAAATTAATATATTATTTTACAATTAATAACAATGAAAGTACAAGAATAGATATTTGTAAAGCCCTATTTTAAATAATTGTGAAAAGGACCTAATATGTTCCTAATAAATTCGGAAGTAGCTTATAGCGGCGCTCAGTGCTATACATGTGAGAAAAATTACATTTTAAATATGAAACTTTAAAGTAATTTTAATAAAAGTTTACATTTTTGCTTGTTACTTTTAATAAAAATTATATTTCACTACATCAAATACAAAAGGGGATATTAATACAAATAACGTTTATAGTAACGAAATATATTTAATTTGAAATGTTGGCAACATTGTAGACATTTCATTTCATTTCCTCGCTTGATATTTCAGTCTGTTTTTATCTACGGTTGTTATCGGAAGTTTATAAATAATCCATGATCTAATATTGCAATTAGGAATTTTGTCGGTCGTGCTTTTACTGTAAATGTTTGATTGATATAGGTGCGGCTAAAATCGCCGAATAAACAATTTAAAATATTAGTGTCAAAAATCACAACATTTGTGACTTAGGTTAGGTGAGTGACGGTTCTGCATAAAACTATTTCGCATCGTTTGAAGATGAGATCATTATAAACAGGTTGTAATTATATATTAGTGTTTGTAGTTGATTATTATTATGGCTGATTCCAAACAAGAAAAAAAGACTCTCCTGCCCAAAAGGGTCGGCGGAGTTAGTGTTGGAACAATGATTTATAGCATTTTTAAAAAGGTAAGCAAATTGGATTTTGAACGTTAATTTTTCTCTATTTATTGTATGAAATATTTAATATGTAGAGGTGTTAATACATAATTTTGACCACGTTGCTTGGTGTGTTTGAGGAATAATATTTAAATTGTTGTAATCGGGATGTGAACGCAGGTTCTTTAGTACACTAGGGCCTCATTTATTTTTTGTTTATTCTAATCAATAATGTAATTTTAGAATATATTCCTTATTTGATCAAAAATTGAAGTAGATATTTTATAAGTGTAATAAAATTTTATCTAGTTTTGAGAAAAAACCTCATTCGGTTTTAGTGTATTTAATCCATATATCAACTAGTGTTATAAAACTTATTACTCATTTTTTATTGTTTATTTACCTTCTAAATACAATTAATTAACATTCACATAATTAAACCTGATGTATGTAATCCTATTGTTATAAGTTGTGTATATTAATTATGTTGTTATTAAGTCGCAATTACTTCTCGTTTGTGCGCATAAATGGTAATGACCTGAATTTAGCGAAAATTTCAATAATAAATTGAAAATACGGATTTTAGTTATAACTTATTTAGAACATCAAGCATAAATTAAATTGCTGACTAAATTTTAATTAGGCATACATTCAAAAATGGTTACGGCCGTGACCAAAATTGTTCCATTGTTAGGTAATTGACCTATTTTGACCGGTTACTTATAGATTATTTTTACTTAACCGGTTACAATAGTAACTTTTAACACTCTGATTCACCCCTAAGATGTACATTCTCATTAGATTTAGGAATAGGGTCTCTGAGATACTTAAGTGAAATTAGGTTTAAATATTTTATAAAATCCATACAAAACTAACTGTGACGCTCAAAATATAGTTTTGCTAGTGGAAAATGAAAATATAGGATCAAAATTAATTTATTTTTAGATAAGCACGGTAGGAATCGTCTATCTGGCTGGATATATGCATTGGTCAATCGCGTGGTTTATTTGTCCAGTTATTTTATTGGCTGTTAGGGATCAATATCGCGAAGAACATGAATTAAAACGCAATATTGCTAAAGCCACAGCGTTAAGTACTGAAAAGGAAGTTATATTGGCCCGAGTTGATGATCTTCCAGCTTGGGTAAGTTCTTGTTTATATTTATATATTTAGTAGTCTATGAATATTTATTATCTCGTGTAAATATTTTTATTGTTCTAATATTTTGTAATAAATTCCACTTGTATTTATATTGTATTGTGATAATATTTATCCGGTTAATTCTGATAACGAAACATATTTTTAGTCATTCTTAACACAGGTTTTTTTATGTTTTTAAATATGTTTTTCCTCGTAGGTTTTCTTCCCAGATGTTGAGCGAGCAGAATGGTTGAATAGAGTAAGTTATTACAATTTCAAATTTGTTTATCAATATTTTGTGTATTTTTAAGTATGTTTATAACTATTTATGTAGTAGATAAGAATCCTTAATCTGATAAATTATATACGGGATATGCATATGGTTATTTGATATTATAAATAGTAAAAATGCATTTTATTCAAAATATAGGTCAGTTACGCATTTTCATTGAAACATTGAATTAATTAAATATGAATTGGTTTCTAAACTTTATAATTACAATTACACACTCAAATATATGTGTATATATATATATATATATATATATATATATATATATATATATATATATATATATATATATATATATATAAATATATAAATATATATATATATATATATATATATATATATATATATATATATATATATATTTATATATATATATATATATATATATATATATATATATATATATATATATATATATATATGTATATATATATATATATATATATATATATATATATATATATATATATATATATATATAAATATATATATATATATATATATATATATATATATATATATATATATATATATATATATATATATATATATATATATATATATATATATAATATATATATATATATATATATATATATATATATATATATATATATATATAGATCTTGATTTTTGAAATTAATATTAATTACCATGAAAGTGATGAATTTAAAAAATTATAGTTGTCAAATTAAAAGGTGAATTAATTTGACCTTCTAACATGTTAATTTTTAAATAGATATTACGACAAGTGTGGCCTAATGTAAATCATTTTGCAAGAGATCTAATACGTGATTCAATTGAACCCAGTGTTCGAAAGGCCTTAGCCGGTTACAAACTCAATGGCTTCAAATTTGAACGAGTTATTTTGGGTAGTATTGTAAGTGACGCAATACTGCATTGTTGGTTTATTGATATTTACAAATGTATTCTTCTTATTTTTATTATAGCCTCCGCGAATCGGTGGTGTTAAAGTTTACGATAGAAATGTATCGAGAAACGAAATTATCATGGATTTGGATTTATTGTAGGTTATATTATATATATATATATATATATATATATATATATATATATATATATATATATATATATATATATATATATATATTTATATATTTATATATAACAAAGTGAAATAACGCTTAAATCTAGTTGTATATGTTTTATTACTATTGCACTGGGCTTTCTTATACATAGTAGGTATATTTTATTTAGATACTTTTTGAAAAAAAATGAAACATAAGTTGTGTAAAATATGAATATCTTTCATTTTAGTAGTTACTATTTTTACTATAAGTGCATCCGTTTCGGAGATATTGCACAAACCGCAAAAAAATGATTAGAGTAAACATGCACTTCCGGTATGAATATTTTTTCCAAAAATAGTTTTTTTACGAGCCATATACATTTTAAGTTTAAAGTGTCATGAATATAGTATTGGTAGTTATGGCTGTAGAGCGTTCACACACACACACAAGAGGGATATTTTCGTTAAAATCTTGACTTAAACATCTTTCCTGATTACAATATTTATTACTTCGTATAAGAAAGTTAAACATATAAAAGTATTGCGGCGTTAGATCACTTTGTTTATTTTTTAAACTGATTTAAATCAAATAGACATTGTTTTATTCGCATTTTATTTATAGTTATGCAGGTGATTGTGATATAACATTTTCACTTGCCGGTGTGAAAGGTGGTATCAGAGATTTTCAACTGCACGGTATGGTTCGTGTAGTTATGAAACCCCTAATAACCTCAATGCCAATTGTTGGAGGTTTGCAAGTGTTTTTCTTGAATAATCCAACAATCGAATTCAATTTAGTTGGAGTTGCTGATGTTTTAGATATGCCAGGTTTAAGGTACATTTTTGTCTCAGCACAATTTAAATGAAACTGTACTTAACATATTTTTTTTACACAAATCTAGAAATGCTCATATATTTATTAGATATTAATTATTTTCTATTTTTATAGTGATATATTACGTAAAATCATAGTAGAACAAGTAGCTGCAATGATGGTTCTACCTAATAAATGGCCGATTAAATTGAGTGATATTGTTGAATCGGCTACTTTGAAAATACCTGAACCTGAGGTATTTGGTTATTATTAAATATATTGTATGTTATTCTAATATGAACTAAATATTTTAGGGTGTGTTACGTGTACATGTTGTAGAAGCTAAACATTTGATGAAGAAAGATATAGGTATGTTAGGTAAAGGAAAATCCGATCCGTACGCCGTCATCAATGTGGGAGCCCAAGAATTCAAAACGAAAACAATCAATAATAATGTTGATCCGAAATGGGACTACTGGTGTGAGGTATGTAAGAATTTTGTTTGTTTCGGAAATGTCACGAAAAGTAGTTACGTGAAAGTGATTTTAAAACATCTTTTTACTTTTTTTAAATTTTTTTTTTTCTTGGATAAAACTAAATAATTAATACGGAGTGATTTTAAACGTTTTTTTTTTATTTAACAAACTTTCTTATACGTATTGTTGGGCACGTTGTGCTAATTATGTTTTTAAGCAGCCATTTTGTTTTATATGGTAGAGTACTGCGCATACTTTATTTGCAAAGTGAATAAACTCGTAGTGCTAATATATAAATTAATTGTTGGAGTAAATAACTTTTTCTGTATATTTGTTGAAGATTAACTCTGTTGTGAATGGTTTTAAGATTAAATTAAAGCCTAAAAAGTCTTAATATTCCACAAGGTTCTATTATCATTTTATAGGTATATTTAATAATTGGAGCGTTGTGGAATTATGACTTTTGCAGCGCCAAATGTCATTATTTCATTCATTTAAATGGCTATCAGGTATATCTTAATTATGATTACGAGATACAGTTTGCTATAGAACACACCCATAGCAATATGTGACGTAAAAATAAGAATAGGTCTCAATGTATGATGTACATATTACTTTTTGCTTCTAATCAAAATGGCTAGAAGCCACATCACTGTTTAAGTAATATTATATTTTATAACTATAATTTTGTCATAAAAATCTATTTGGAGTCTACAATTTACATGAACTCCCAATAATATTTCTCAGATTGACGATAAAAATGGCGATTACTTACCAAACTTCATATATTTAACACTAGGGCGGCGTATTACTAACTTTTGAAGCCTCAGTTAGAGTTATATTTATTTTACGTATAAGAAAGTAACAAATTGAGTGCAGAGCACTCCAAATTTCTGTTTTGATTTGGGGACTAAAGCCTGCTTATCATCAAAAGCAGTACACCTTTAATTTATTAATAATGCATGATTTTATTAAACATAGTTACTTTTGGTTTTAGAATTTAGAATAAAACACTTTTTTTTACTGAAATATATTCATACATACAGTAGTTGTTTCATAGTAATTCACATAGTTTCCGTTCTGTTAAACACGTTTTACACAATCCATACATGCAACTGCATATTGTTGAGTCTTCAGAACTCTAAAATATGACGTCACATTATAATTTAATACTGTGATCAGTCTATTTTGTGCTCGGTATGTTTCAGTTAGGTTACGACGCTTCCAATATAGACATTTTTCTATTTTATATAAACGTATATAATCATATTTCAATATTTTGTATGTAATGGTTATATTGTATCGAAAATGGATTGTATAAAACGTGCTTTAATATATATATATATATATATATATATATATATATATATATATATATATATATATATATATAATAATAATAATAATAAAATAGCACCAATTAAATATATGGCGGGGAGGGGGAGGGTACACTATTATTAGGGCAGATTTTTTTTCGAATGATTGTTTTTATTTCTTAATGAATAAATGCCCTAACTAAATGACGTTTCGTAAAAAAATATCTATTATTATTTAAGTGTCATTCACATATAAAAATTGACTAGTGCATGTATATGGAAATAATAATAAATTGGTCCTATTTACGAAACGTCTAGCAGGGTATAGAATAAATAAAAGCCAATAAATGAAATTGTTTTGCTATGAAACTTGTTACATTTCTTCAGAATGTTTGTTAACTCTTCTCCTTCAAGAAATTTAAAACAGAAACCAGTAATGTTAGACTTCTATTACTTTGAAACTGTATACTGTTAAATCTTGTTTCGAATGTTTGTTAAATATTGATCGATGTGATTAAGAAACATTGGTTGAGGTTAGGATTGCTGTGTTTTCCCTTTTTTGTTTTGTTGTTGAGTGGTGTGGCTTATAGTTTACGGTGCTGGAGTCTAACGGACAACAACTGTACCTCCATTTATGGGACGCGGATGATGGCCCTAAAGACGACGAACCACTCGGCAGGTATGGTTAAACTATGATTTCAACCCCATTACCAAAAAATGGTACTTGTTTGATGATTACCAGAATTAGATACTGTATGTACTCATTCAACGCTTTCAAAAAAACTATATTTCGCGGTACTATTCAATTCCGTGATACACCAGTTGAGAATATAATATATGATGGTTAAAAACGTATTTCATAAAACACTAACTAACTTTTGAGAAAAATTTTGTTTGCGGAATAATATTCAACATATATTATTAATTTGCAAATATTAACATTGACGTCATGTTTTGTTTTAATTCGTGCACTAAGGGGTATAACATATTTATCATATTTAATCATATACCAACAAATATATTTTATTCGGTTGATGTATGTAATTTGATGGGTCTACGACAAAAATAGGAATTATAAATTTTAAAAAAAATCTAGAATGGTCTGAGTTGAATTAGATTATGGCACATGACGTCACACAACAAGATGACTTATATCATATACAGTATTCTATTTTGTGATTGTTTCTATAGAATCGAAAGCAGTGATCACAAAATAAAGGCATTTAGGAGCGCGATTATCGGAATAAACAATATATGCAGTTAACCTCGTAAATAAATTATTTTATATAAATTAATAAAATTAGTTAATATATTGTAATATATACAGTTTCTTAATTCTAGTAGACGTGTGGTCAGTCACCCCATTTTTTGGTATATTAAACATTTTATTTGAACTGAAATACAATTTAATTGTATTAAGAATACAATTATTTAAAATTGAAGTTAAATATTTCTTATTTGTATTACTTCTGTTTAGATTTGAATAAATCGAATTTAAAATAGTGTCAGCGCATGCGCACAAGACATGCTCAATATGAACATATTCGAATATATATATATATATATATATATATATATATATATATATATATATATATATATATTTGGTTAAAAAGCGAACTACAGATTGTAAAGTACATGTTTGATATGAAATATTGATACAAACACAATTTAAGCAGAAGTAGAATATAATAAATAGCATAATAATGTAAATAAAATCATTTTCATTATATTATTTTCGTCACGCATGTAGGCTTGCGCTTCGAATGATGTTGCATGAACGCACGGGTTTGTGGGTAATATCTAAATAATATTTTCTATTTAGTTATATTATAATTTCCTTTTAGTTAATCCTGATTTATGTGTGTAAATGACTTGTTATGTGTACTTAGGCAGAAGTTAGTTCTCGTAAGGGGCAAGAAATAGAATTAGAAGTTTGGGATTGGGATCCAGGTTTTCCCGGTGTGCAAAATGACGATTTCCTTGGCAGGTAGTTTTGGGTTTTTCTCTTCACAATGACGTGGAGAACTGTGCGTTCTCTTTTATGTATTTGTATCGTTGTGTGTACTTTTAATATTGACTGTCTAAATATAGCACACACAGAAATGCATTTGTGACACACTAATTTTTAAATTAAAATTATGGTTTCTTACGAATATCTCTAAGGATCAGTATTTCCATCTTCAAATGTAAATTTCCTATGCTTATCTGTCAGATAGCTATCTGGAGCTTATCTGAAACTGGAAATACCAGGCCTTAGAATTATAAAATCATAATATGTAAAACAAGTGCCAATTCAGCGCACAGATTCAAAAACTAACTAACATTCTAAACGCCAACATCTAATATTAAAATTTCCTAATTATTTACTAGCAATGTCGTAAACTTAACCTAGGAAACATTGTTACGTCACAATCCTTAAGCGCAAAACTATTAAAAATTCATATTTCCAAATCTACATGGTTAAAAAAATTAAAAGAAAAAACCTGCTACTTATAGAATTGTGTTTCATTTAAAAACAAGCCACATCTTATTTATTGAAACCGTTTTAGTAACTAAATGATTTATAAATAATCTACGCAGTTATTCTTTGGTATAAAATGCCATAATTAGTAAAATACATGATGTATCGTATCGTTGATAACAATATCTACAAATCTGTTGTTTCAGTTAACGTTATTGGCAATAAATTATATAAATATTTAGTTAAATATTCATAAAATGTTAGTTATGATACTAAAATATATCCAAAATTGTGTGTGTTCACAAATGCCTTCATATTTCTATAACATTAAATACATTTGTACATTTTAATGAATTTACACGAATTCATAGCTTTTTAACAAGAAAAATGTGTTAATTTGACGTGTTTTGGCGATAGAAAAATCGTTAATTGCACAACGAATTTGTTTATAAATATTATTTGTGCAATGAAAATTATTCTATCGCTTAAAATGAATGGCAAATAATTGAGAGTGCTACACTGTAAAATAAAAACTGTTACTACTAATCTAATCTAAACTAATTTAGCTAGCATGGTGTTTGTGTTAGTTTTAATGGTGTGTTTGGCAGTTTGTAGTGGAGGAGGCTTTTGGTTCACGTATTCGGCTCAGGCTGTTTGATAAAGATAACCATGGCAAAGATGATTCACTTGGAAGGTATTCACTTTTTTATCATACACTTATCTCACATTATTTACCATAAAAGGAGATTTTATTTTAATATTACATATATAATGTATAGAATATAAAATCATTTTTACATTATTTGGATATTTTATAAATTATTTTTTATTTACAAAAAAAAATCTAGATTATTTTTAGAAACAGTTAATTTAAATTATTTCAAAACCTATTAAAGGAGGAAGTAAACTTATGGGCCCATTCTGAGTATTCTGTATATAAGATAATAAATTCGTCAATCTGTAGCAAAAATTTCATGTTTTGTCTTCCCAGCAAACATACTTATAAATGTTACATAGCTGATATATTGTAGTCAGGGAACAAGGCACAAATATATGTAACTTTGTTGATATTTTTGATAATAAGATGTAATTATTATATTTAAAATATCCTAGACATGAAATCTAACTATTATAGTATCAAAATCCTAATATTTATAAACCTATAAACTACAGACAAACGTATCGACAAGTGCCAATTCGCAATGGGTCTGACGTCCATTGCGAAACGGCACTGTGCACTTATAGATCAAACAGATTTGCTTAGAATCGACTCAAAAGTAATACAGAAAACAGAAAGTCGCTGTAAATAAATTGCACAGTATTTTTGCATGACGTAAACATTAAAAATACAATCGCTTACGGTTGCAGTGTGGCTATTAATAATCATACATGCTCATAAATCATAGAAAACCAATACGAAATGTTGGTGTTAATTGAAAATTTAATCATTCCAGAGCAACCGTTGAAATTAGTAACGTCGTGAAACAAGGCCAAGTTGATATTGTAAGTGGTAATAAATGTTATTTCCACAAAACATATTTTTGATTTATACATGTTTTTAGTGGGTCACTCTAGAACAAGCCAAGCACGGCATGGTACATTTGCGCATGACTTGGTTACGTCTGAGCTCAGATTATAACGACTTAAAAGCAGCTCTATTCGAAACGCAACAATTACGAATCACCTCAATGAGTACAGCTTTATTAACAGTATACATTGATTCGGCGAAACATTTGCCGGTATTAATTAATTGTATATATAAAATTGTTATTGCGATCATGATTTCCTGTTTGATAATAAATATCTGGAAATATTTTAATATAGCTTAAGTCTACTAAGCATCCAAACTCATCTTTTTTCTTGAATTATGTTTCGTTTATGTACAATTTCCAGCAATTTTAAGAGTGAAAATCTTGATGACAATTTTATATTTATAATTGCGCGATTTTGAAGTGTAAACATTGTTTAATAGCAAGTAAGAGCGGCTAGCAAACCAGATCCATTCGTAACTGTATCGGTGGGTAAAGAAACGAGACAAACCACCACACATATGCGGACGGATGAACCTGTTTGGGAACAAGGATTTACATTTTTGGTCCAAAATCCGGAAAGTGATACTCTACATTTTAAGGTATTCGCGTTTCGGGGAGTATACGATTCATTTCTTATAAAATGTTTATTCCTAGGTGATTGATCAAAAGACGAATTCAGATTTAGGCCTATTCAGTTACAATCTGTCACAACTGCAAACGAAAGCGAATTTAGAAGTTGAAAATCAACCGTTTGGACTACTTCGTGGTGGTCCAGATAGCAAATTGAGCATGTCGTTAAAACTACGGGTAAGGCTTGTCGACTAACCAAATATATACGACATAGTGTGTGAACATGGATTTAAGTTAGATTTTTGATCGACTATTTGGGGCTTGATGTGTTATAGATTTTAAAATATGAAACTCCTGAAGAGAACATCGAAGACTCAGGAAACGGAGAACAAAATGGTGATCATCTGTCACTTAAGCGTACAGATTCGTCCATTTCTACTACGTCAAGTAAGTATTCACGATTAAAGTTTATCTCGACCGCAGCACACAGATCAAAAAATAAAACGTCTAATATTAAACTGTCTCAATTATTTACTAGTAATGCCCTACACTCACAAAAAGAAAGCCACCACAAAGCGATGGTTATAGTATCATTTAATATCTATTAAAGACATTAAAAAGAAACTGAATGTTATCCTTGCTTGGGATTATTAATGTTTTGAATTGTGTAGATAGATCAGGAATGCCATCAAGCCCAACAAAGAAAGATGTAACTCGAGAACCTTCTATTAAAAGTACTGGACAGCAATCAATTCCAGAGAATATCGAAGAATCGGAATTGTTCATCGAGGAAGCAATCCAAGAACAATTGATTCCATTAATGAATGTAACCCCTCCTGGTAGTCCAAACCATGAAATGCACCATAGGACGCCCAGTGTTACATCGTTAGTAAACAATTAATATGTGAATCTTATACATAAATATATTTTCTGTTCATTTGTGCAGATCAGCTGGCGAAGCTGGATTGGGTCGTATACGGCTTACTTTACGTTACAGCGTTCAACGCCAAATTTTGGTGATTGTCGTCCTGAATATCTCGTAAGTTTTTTTATTAATTTAAACACTTTAGACAAATATTATTGGTATATTTATATTATATACCATGTGTGTACATTACTGCTTATATTGACATATGGGAGTGAATATTGGGTATGGAAGACGAAAATGAGTGATGGAAATATATTTTTAGAAATACTTGTTATGTTACAAGCAGAAACAAAACATGACAGTGATATATAGAGTGGGCCATCTGTTGGCTTCTTTTTGAAGTGCGTATTATTTCAACTGTTTGCAACACTGATGCGCTTGACATTGATAGATATGTACTGTCAAACCTCCTTACAGCGGAGGTTTGACCCTATATATATCTATCAATGTCAAGCGCGTCAGTGTTGCAAAACTGTTAAAATAACACGCATTTCAAAAAGAAGCCAACAGATGGCCCACCTATATGTAGGCTGTTAATGTTTTAAAATGGTTGTCACTACCCCATTTATGGGGCGTTATATATTTGTGAAGCTTATTTTTATTTTTTAATTGCAGCAATTTACCTTTAAAAGATCCTTCAAATATTCCTGATCCATATGTCAAGTTATATTTGTTACCTGACCGGAACAAGGATTCAAAACGTAAAACTAGGGTAAGTTTATGTAATTTTTATCAACATAATACAAAACTGAGCATGCGTGATGTATTTGTTATATTAAAAATATCATAAATCTCAATATTACACTAGTAAACCAACTCACTTATTTTATAACGTCTATAATTGATAAGTATTTACCTTTGAAGTATATGTTATAACGTGACGTCACTTGACTACAGTTTCAGTGTTTTTATCAATGGAACAGTGTCGACAATTAACAAAAAAAAAAAACTCTTAATATATTCGTTTAGTTGGAAGACTAGTTGTAATTTTGTTTCAATGTTCATTATTATAATTGAATTAAAACGAATTTTCTGGAACACTTAGGTGGTAAAGGACAATTGCAACGCCGTCTACGATGAAACATTTGAGTATCTGATGTCACAAGGCGAATTAAACAACCGCCAGTTAGAAGTGACTGTAGTTACTCAAAAGAAACTGTTTTCTTCAGGAAGCAACGTTATGGGACAGGTGAGAAATTTTATATATTTTTTAAAAATAAATTATAAGTAGAAATATTTTTATTGCTGTAGAAATATAAAAATTGTATAATATTTTTAGGTTATTATTGATCTGAGTCAGTACGATCTGACCCAAGCGTACACTGATTGGTTTGATTTACAGCCAGAAATTCCACGTGATAACTGAAATTTAGCGACTTAAAATATTCAATTACTTAAAAAACAAACAAACAAAATATTTACTTCAATTTGCACAAATTATTAATTTTATTATTGTTATAGATTTATTCGGTTTGGTTCTAAATCGGTTTTGTTTTGTTTACGCACGAAATTTTAAATAATGAACCACACACACATACACGCTCTCGGTTTACGTATTGCATATAGAGCAGTTTATTAATTATATAAATATATTTTGAATTTTTTTTATTCCGTTACAAAATTAAGTTAGGTTTAACTTAGAACCATTTATATAATTTAGGCTTGAGTTTTAAACCTGGCTTAACCTTAATATTTTGAAATCTTTATTATTGTTTTATAATATTCGTGTAGTTTACACTGGTAAAATATATTTAATTATACATGTATATAAAGAAAGTTACATATTAGTTGTTCAGATTTATTAGTGTATCGAAATAATGAAATCATTGTAAAAATTTCGGATAAATATACATTTTTATTTATTGATTTATTCAAAGAGTAAAATAATCATATTATGACTTATTGTATGTTTGAAACAATTTAATTGAATTAAAAAATGTGTAATTCAAAACCGATTTAAATCCAAAAATCTTTATTAAGGATAGTTAAAATATTGCCTTCTATATAGTCTACGAAAATGCAGTGTTGTGGTCCGCCTGCATACAAAAAAAAAACAATTTAAATCTATTTGTTAAAATGACACTAACAATATTAATCTGGTAGTGCTTACTGCCAAAAGACAGTCTCTATTTATACTTTTCTATATTTATAAATTTCCATAGACTCTTCACAATATTTACTCATTTGTTATACAAATTGTATTTATGTTATTGCTTATTTATTCGTTTCTCAAGTCAGACAATTTTATAAATATGATTTTTTGTTAACTATTTCATTATTATTATTATTATTATGTTTCACGTCATTTTACTATGAGTATCAATAATACGCTTTTTTAATGTTTATGAAAAATAACCTGTTACGCTATTAATATCGTATTAATGTTGTATTGGTGTATAATTTTTGTAATTATTTTGTTGTATATTTCAATCAAAAATATATGATTAGAATATTAAAATCTATTTGTTATTTATCAATATAAATATTGATATATACTTAAATATACTTTTATTTATCGAAATTTATTATAAAACTTCTTCCAGTACTATTATTTTATTGTAGTACAGATTGAAGTACGTCTCGTGTCGTCACATTGCAAGTTAATGTGAGTTTGATTTTCGTCGAGAACAATTCGGTTTTTGTGTTTATTCATGTTAATTTTGTGAATTGTGTTAATAATTATTTATATCTTAACTATTGGCAAACGAAATTAACCGCTCACTATCTGGTGGCGAAATTAGGTACTATTTGAAATATACTTGGAGCAGCCATGATTTGTTTAATTACGAGTTGTCAAAATGAATTATTCACTGAAATTAAAAAAAAAAAAACGCTGAAAAATGCTGTGTTGTCAATTGTCTATCTAATTCAAAGGAAAATGTACGATTCTATTACTTCCGAAGTACAAAGAAAGTGTTATTAATAAAGAATAATAGTGATAATTTCGTGAGGTTAAATCACTATACATGTCAACTATCTCAAGGACAAAGGGTCAAAGTATACTTGGAGCAGTCATTTTGTTAGTGGCACTAGTGGACTTAACGATCATTTCGTTTGCCAATACACCTCCAAATTTGCGGATGGATCGGTAAGAATACGAATTAATGGCACCATTCTGAGCAAGTATATAATTCTGTAAGTAAAATTATTAAAGACCTACAAGTGATAACAAATATGTAATGCATACGACAGAATTGTTCCATATATTTAATAAATTCACAAATTTTCTTATAGACTGGCTCAGAATTTAATTTTAAATCTTATTTATCCCAATATGTTTTTTCAAATGCGCTTCAAGATCCCGTTTTCTATTAAACCCTTTCGCACATAATGTACACATATACGGTCTAACCCCAGTATGCAACCTAATATGAACCTTAAGGTTCGACGATTGCGCAAACGACAATCCGCAATGGTGGCACGTGTAAGGTTTGGCGCCCGTGTGCGTTCGCGTGTGCACAGTCAACGCGCTCGAGCCCGCGAACGCTTTTTCGCAATACTGACATTTAAACGGTTTCTCACCGGTGTGAACACGTTTATGTTTCGTTAAATCGCCGCGAGATGGAAAGAATTTACCGCAATTTTCGCATTGATGCATTTGTTTCGGACGTTCCTGCGATTTATCATAAGTTCCTTCACGGATTTGTTTGTGTTTTTCGTGCAAACTCAAATGGCGTTTCAAATCGAAAGGATTCACGAATGCTTTCTCGCAATACGAACACGGGAAATTTCGTTCGCCTGTATGTAGTTTTAAATGATATGATAATGAGCGTGATGTTTTGAATTTTTTATGGCACACATTACAAGGATACTTTTTATCGCCTGAATGTGTTTTTATGTGACTATTTAAATTACTTTTTAACACGAAACTTTTTGGACAAAACATGCAATGGTGACTTCGGATTGCGGCGTGAGTTAAGAAATGTTTACGCAGAAATGACCGTAAACGAAACGCTTTACCGCAAGTAGCGCATTTATAAGGACGTTCACCACTGTGAAGTCGCATATGAGTCTTTAATTCAGACCGGAAGTTAGTTATTTTACCACAAAATTCACATTGTTGCACTTTTCGTTTACGTAGTTTGGTATGTTCTTTCAAATGTTCACTTAAATCAAGTTTATTCGTGAATATTTCGACACAGTGTTCACATTTTAGCTTAATTTCGTCACTTTTTATAACACTGTCTTCACTATTTTTGTAAATCGAAGATGGTGCTTCATGGCATTTAGTAGTACGTTCGTTTAAATGTTTACTCAAATCTAGTTTATTTGTGAACATTTCCGCACAGTGTTCACACTTGATTTTCTTTTCTTCACTCTTAATATTTTGTTCATTTTCATATATCAATGTTGGTGTACTATGAGCGCTAATAATATGTTCTTTTAACTCAACTTTATTTGTGAACACTTCATCACAATGTTCACATTTTAATTTAATATTTTCACATGGTTTTTGGTATATCAAACATACATCTTGCTCACGATTAGTATGTTTTGTTAAATGTTCACTTAAATCAAGTTTATTTGTAAATATTTCAAGACAATGTTCACATTTTAGTGCGATTTCAGCGTTATTTATTATGCTTTGTTCGATAATATCACTAGATTTTTCAATATTTAAAGAATGTACATATTGTAAACGATTGTTCGGAATGTTGCAATTTTTTGGTTGTATTACAGTATAATGATCAAATTTTAATTTGTCATCAGTTTTTCGCACACTTAAATCACTAAACAACATTTTATCATTGATATTTGTATCACTATTATGATAATCAGACAACGGGGGTGAATCTTCGATGAAACTAGCCGAAATAATTTTTACACTTTCACAATTATTTTCTTGAATATGTATCGTATTCAATAATTCGTCGGTGTGTCTCATATCACTTTTCAAGTCGAAAAACTCATTATTTAAAATATTGAATGAATTAAAATATTCATACAATTTCGTTTGTGATTTTTCACATTTCTCTTTAAACCTAACTGCAGTCTTAAGTTCTTCGTAACATAATTTACAAATAAATTGTGGAAATCCATCTTCTAAGTTCACCTAATTATAACAACAACAAAATTGTATTAAGTTTGTTATTTAAACAGGGTTTTGAGGTTGACTACCTTAACTATCGCAAAAGTCATTATTATTTGCGCCAGACCTTCTTGGAAAATATTCCTAAGGTCGACATCATTTATTAAACATACACGACAAATACTACCAAGTTTTAAATCCATTTTAGTATTATTGAATTTTTTCAAAAATATCAACAAATACTCCTGTCAAAACTTGCCGACATGACATCCAGTGTTGCCAAAAGTTGCTAAATAAATTGATTAAAAATATAATCTTGAAATTAATTTATATTTGGTAACTTTAATAGCAATAAGTTGGCAAAACTGAGGTATTATACTTAAATCCTCATTGTTTCTAAAATGTTAGTCATTTAACTGTGTGAAACATATCACATATGAATCAGGCGCATATTTTTAGTTTATATTAAGTTTTATTTAAATTTTAATAATATGAGAATAAATTACAGTTTATTATTATAAATTATAGAGTATTATGTATAGGTATTATTACTAATTTGAGTATTTAGAACGAAATGACTAGATTATTAGTGTATTAAATATTTATTACATTAATTAAATCATCTAGGCCAGTTTTTATTTTGCTTAAAATACTTTCTTCGGTTCGATTTTTTTTTGCAAGTTGATATATAAATATATTGCTTAATTAACCTGCTTAAGCATGACATTTATGAACTTATATAAATAATATATCATCAATAAGTTTAAATAAGCAACAAGTTTTTGTATTATAGTTGAATATTTATGATGTTGCAATTATCAAATTACAAAAATACATATCATTCAACACAAATAATCGTACTTATATTCAAATGTTTAAAAAATGTAATTTGAATACAATATCTTTGCTACTACACAATACAATTTGTAATGCTGCGTATTGTATTCTAAACATACAGTTCTGTCCAAGGTGAGACAGAAAAATTGGTCAAATAGGAATGAACTAACTGGAATAAATACAATACTAATTTACGCGATTTTTACTTTTAAATTAAATGAGTTAAACATTTTCTTTCTTAAACGAAGTAATTAGTTACTTAAAGAAATATTTATGCTAGTTTTATTTAAATGATTGAGAATGTTTCTTTTTACAGCAACAGTATATGATGAGCCAGCAAACAAACCAACAACACAACCCTTAGCAACATCAACCTCTTTCTTGCAATAGGTCAATAGGAGAATTCCTAATGCCGGCGCAAGTATATGCCTACCCTTAAATGTTCACATACAAATTGATTCTTTGATTATAATACATTTACCATTTTACTTGAATTTATAAAATAATAAATCAATATTTATGTATGTAGTTTTTAATGAAACTGTAACATGAATTAATTAATTAATTAAATAAATGTATGAACCTAAATATATAGCATGCGTTTTTGTTCAGAAATTAAATCCTGTTTCCTTTATTTTTATTTTCAGGATAATACACATATGTCAGCAAAGGGCTTCTCAAAAGTAAGTAATATTTGATATGTTTTTTTGTTACTTATTATTATTTTATTACCCTATTTAAACTTCTTCCATTATTTAATATAAAAGAAGCTAATCATAATAATAATTCATATGTCCATTATTTTATAAGGTCAAAATGTTCTATTTTTTCAATTTTTTAATTAAAATTTTGAGGTTATATATAACCTAAAAATTATTTTTTGTCCTCTTTTTGAATATGCACATGGTTTTTAACTAATTCCTCGAGAACCAGAAGCTCTAGAATGCTCTATTTCAAGGTCGCGGTTTCGCACTTGATATGGATCTCCAGACTAGCAAAAATGAGTGTTTTTTTACGGGGCTAATAAATGTTATTCCCTTATAGGGCGATTTCGCACGTGAAATTATTTAATTACCCTAGTAGTCCTTACTCCAACTACTCCATTCTTCAGATTTAATATAAAATGTCTTCAAAATAATGTTGTCCTTAAAAAATAAATTTAATATAAAAGTCCTCACACATTTATTTACAAACAATCTAAAAAAAATAATTTAAAATGATGTAAAAGATTTAAAAATTTTTATACTTTGGGTAAATAACCTTTTTGTCGAAAATGATGTAAAAGATTTTAAATTTTTTTATACTAATTGATCATTTTTTTGAGGTTATATATAACCTCAAAATTTCAATTAAAAATTTTACAAAGTTTTTTTTTTTTAGGTAAATAAATTTGGTCAAAATGTTCATAAATTTTTTTGAAAAGGTGTGAAACGATTTTAATTAAAATTTTGAGGTTATATATAACCTAAAAATTTGCGAATTAAGCGAAAAACTTTTTTGCAAAAAAAAACAGAAGGCTCATCTTTTTGAATATGCAAGTCATTAGCTTTTGAAGTTTTTTAAAAAAAACAGAAGGCTATAGCCTTCTGTTTTTGACGATGAGGTAAACTCCATATATAACCTAAAAATATATCAATTAGTATAAAAAACATTTTAAGAACTTTTACATCATTTTCGACAAAAAAACTTTACCAAAAAAACTAAATTGATATTTTCATAAACTTGTTTGTAACTAAAATGTAAACTGTATTTTAAAATGGTTTTTATTTTAAGGACTTTTCGACTAAAATTTTACCAAAGTAATTCTGATATTTTTAATTAATTGTTTAAAATATAATGTTAACAATTTTTAAACAAAAGGCTATTTCAAGGGTTTTTAATTAATTCTGAATGCATGGCTTTGTCCTTATTGACGATTTCTGTCAACATGGTCTTTAATTAATTCCGCGAGAACCATAAGCTCCAGAATGCTCCCTCGCGGTTTCGCATTTGATATGGACCCTAGCAAAAATTAGCGATCAAAAAACAGAAATCTTTTGCGAATCGGAGAGAAACACTTTTTTACCCCCAAAAAACAGAAGGCTATAGCCTTCTGTTTTTGACGATTTCTGTCAACATGGTTTTTAATTAATTCCGCGAGAACCATAAGCTCCAGAATGCTCCCTCGCGGTTTCGCACTTGATATGGACCCTAGCAAAAATTAGCGATGAAAAATTTGCGAATCGGAGCGAAAAACTTTTTTACGCCCTTCTGTTTTTGAAAAAAACAGAAGGCTATAGCCTTCTGTTTTTTTTTTACCCCCAAAAAAACAGACGATTTCTGTCAACATGGTTTTTAATTAATTCCGCGAGAACCATAAGCTCCAGAATGCTCCCTCGCGGTTTCGCACTTGATATGGACTTTAGCAAAAATTTGCGATGAAAAATTTGCGAATCGGAGCGAAAAACTTTTTTACCCCCAAAAAAACAGAAGGCTATAGCCTTCTGTTTTTGACGATTTCTGTCAACATGGTTTTTAATTAATTCCGCGAGAACCATAAGCTCCAGAATGCTCCCTCGCGATTTCGCACTTGATATGGACCCTATCAAAAATGAGTGTTTTTTGGGGCTATAAATGTTATTCCCTTATAGGGCGATTTTGAAATTATTTAATTACCCTGGTTGTCCTTACTCCAACTATTCCATTTTTCAAATTTAATATAAAAGTCCTCAAAATAATGTTAAAAATAGTTCACATTTATTTACAAACAATCTAAAAAAATAATTTACTTTGGTAAAATTTTTGTCGAAAATGATGTAAAAGATTTTAAAATTTTTTATACTAATTGATATTTTTAGGTTATATATAACCTCAAAATTTCAATTAAAAATTTTCAATTTTTGTTAAAATTTGGTCAAAATGTTCATAAAATTTTCTAAAAGGTGTGAAATTTTAATTAAAATTTTGAGGTTATATATAACCTAAAAATTATTTTTTGCAAGTCATCTTTTTGAATATGCAAGTCATGCTTTTGAAGTTTTTAAAATTTTGAGGTTATATATAACCTAAAAATATCAATTAGTATAAAAAATTTTAAGAACTTTTACATCATTTTCGACAAAAATTTTACCAAAGTAAATTATTTTTTTTAGATTGTTTGTAAATAAATGTGAACTATTTTTTAACATTATTTTGAGGACTTTTATATTAAATCTGAAGGAATTTTAAGGACTTTTCGACTAAAATTTTACCAAGTAATTTGATATTTTTAAATTGTTTAAAATATAATGTTAACTATTTTTAAACATTATTTCAAGGCCTGTCATGGCTTTGTCCTTATTGACGATTTCTGTCAACATGGTTTTTAATTAATTCCGCGAGAACCATAACCTCCAGAATGCTCCCTCGCGGTTTCGCACTTGATATGGACCCTAGCAAAAATTAGCGATGAGAATTTTTGGAATCGCAGCGAAAACGTTTTTTACGCCCAAAAAAACACCTTGCCGTTCTTCATAGCAATATCTAATAATACCTACTTTTGAGGAGCTCATTTCTGTGTGTATTATCCTGAAAATAAAAATAATGGAAAAAGGATTTAATTTCTGAACAAAAACACATGCTATATATTTAGGTTCACACATTTATTTCATTTATTAATTCACGTTACAATATCATTAAAAACTACATACGTAAATATTGATTAATTAGTTTAATATATTCTTGTAAGATTGTAAATGTATATTATAAACAAAGAATCAATTAGTTTGTGTAAGGATAGACATATACTTGTGCCGGCGCTAGGAATTCTTCTGTTAAGCTCAGTTAACCTATTGCAAGAAAGGGGATGATGCTGGTAAAAGTTGTGTTGTTGGTTTGTTTGCTGGCTCATCTGTCTGTGGCATAAAGACCGATCAACCCAACCGGCCTGCTGTAGTACATCATATTCGGTTGCTGCAACAAAACAAAACAAAATCGAAATAGTTTAAATAAAACTAGCATAAATATTTCTTTAGATACCTTAGCTACAATATTTTTCAACTCATATTCTTAACTGTATAACTACCGAAGGTTTATAATAGTGGAAATACATACGTACATATGTCTACCGGATACTAGAATAATTTGCTATTGAGTTTGTTGGAGGTAAAATAGGGCACCTGCTGGTTTTCCTGCTGCCCTGTAGTTCATCACTATGGAGGCAGCTTGACGGCAAATATATACCTATCTAATCGTTCGTTTAATCAAGTAATTTTTGCCATTTCTGCAAAACGGATGCACAAACAGTAAAGCGACAATTTTAATTGCAAATAATGAATAAAATTTTCGATTACTTAAGCTACTCGTACAACACGTACATGGTAATTTAATGATGCTATATATATATAAAAATAAATTTAAAAAACAGTACAGTGATTCAACGGTTAACTTTGAGTGAATAATCTTTGTAAACAGAATTAAATATGTAAAACATGTTTTATTCTACCTATTTTTAAAGACTCTGAGGGTTCGACGATTTTGACGTCAATAACATTTGCGTAGTCTGGAGATTCCTCTAACCAAATAATACGTGTAGTGTTTGACAATGACGTTAAATATTTAAAAATAATGTTTGCCCATTTTATGAATATCTGAACATATCATTTTGTTGACATTGGTAAAGTGAGAATTTTAAAGATGGCCTTAACGAGTTACATTGCTCCCACATTTAACTTAACGCAAATATTTACTTTAAACAAAAAAAAAAACGTATTATATTTAATATTAATATTTGTTATTAAGACAAGTGGAGAAACCCAGTTGATCCACAACCAGATTTATAAAAATATAGAGTGGGCCATCTGTTAGCTTCCTTCTGAAGTGCGTGCTATTGACAGTTTGCAACACTGACGCGCTTATCATTGATAGATGTGTAGTATCAAACCTCCGCTGTAAGGTTTGCCACTACATATCTATCAACGTCAAGCGCGTCAGTGTTGCAAACTGTCGAAATAACACACACTTCAAAATAAGCTAAGAGATGGCTCAACCTATATATATATATATATATATATATATATATATATATATATATATATATATATATATATATATATATATATATATATATATGTATATATATATATATATATATATATATATATATATATAATATATATATATATATATATATATATATATGATTCTTTAAAGCTAAAGTGTAATGCGTATGTATGTGAATATGATTTGAGAAAGTGAATTTGAAATTCTACGAGAGAAATGCCTAAAAACGAGAGTGATAAATCGCAAGAACAGAAATTCAGGTGAAGGTCAGTTAGTTTTATAAGATCACCAAATTAAATGTATTAACGAGTCAATTCGTATGCGTGTGTTCACGTTCGTGAAGACATAAAAAAATGCATATTAAAATTTTTTAAAAATGTACAAATTTATTGCAACATATTTTGGAAAATGTCATTTTAATTTACAATGAAGTTATATTTACTATTTGAGAGAATGAATCATTTTTATTTGTTTCATTGGTACAAAACTGCATATAAAAATAAGTCATACAATAAAACACTCTTAAGTGCAAATGTTCACACCTAATTTATAAAACAGCTTTAAAACACAACAAAAGAAACATGAACTTTTATTTGGCAAAACCAATTTGAATAGTTGAATAAAGTGGTTAATTTTTAAAATTCAACATTTTTTATGTTAATGGAGTCGCTAAAGTTGCATATGCAAATTAAAATAAGGAAAAGTTTGGTTATTTTGTTTAAATAACATTAACTTATATACACAAATCACGTCGTTGTAAATTGCCAAACCAGTAGAGTGGACATGCATTTCTACGTGATTAAAAACAGTAAATAACATCATTACCACAAACATAACGCCGATCGAATGTCAATCAATTACAAACACGTAACTTACCCACGCGAATCTATCACACTACCATAAAATTAATTTATATTTCTTGACACTACTAAGAAAACTAAGTTTTTGTGCATAATTATGCTGAATAACGTGAAATAAAATGACAATTGCTAGCAACAGCGAGAAACTACGAGTTATACGGACAGATACTTAGCTTTAAAAATGTCTATCATTACGGGTTCAAATATAACAATTATTAGAAACTGCTATTATTATTATATAATGTGAAATCATAAATTCGTAAAATATAAGTAGAAATACAAGTTTAATCAGCAATACAACGTACATAAACTTACCTCATTGTCATGGTCAAGTTGACCAACCATAAACAACATTAGTAATTGCAAATAAAACAGGAAATTAAATATATTTTACGTTTTGATTAAATCTAATTTGCGTTAAAATGAATATAAACCACAATAACAATTTATTTGCGTCAAAGATTTATATTAATTAGACTACTGCACTAGGTTATAAATAATTAGATATGCGCATACAGCTATGCGCAGCTAGCCTAGTACACTTCCGCTACGATTAATACGTTTATTATTTTGCTATATCTCGCTTTCGTTTACATACTATTCTAATATTCACACCGGTAGCCTTAACGCGATAAAATACGAATAATTAATCAGTAATTGTAACATAATTGATTTTTAAATAATAATAACAGCTCCCACAAGTGCAAGTATATATGCAATATTACAAAACTGTATTTTAATTAATACTATTAGTTGGCCTTGGCAAACTAGCCCATTTCACATGAGCGTTACGTTAGTAATAGGTTAGACATGATAATGTCGAATTTGACGCATGAAATAAAATCGCCAAATATTTACTAAAAGTTCATCAACTTCTAGGTAAATAACTCCAGGCACATTAAATACGAATTATAACTTTAGATTTTCGATTTCGAGATAACAATTTACTAATTAACAGTGAAATGTATTTAATAAAAGACCAACATGTATACTGATTGCATTTTTAAATAATATTTTTTGTTATTATGTTGAGTTTTTCATCATTTCTTACATATAATAATGTTTTTAATGTTTCGTAGCTTTTGTTTTGTGTATGACGTCATTGCAGTACAGTTTAAGCTACGTCGTAGGTGATTAGGTTGACTTAAATATATTAAGTAGTTAAATATTTGTAGGTTCCTCTTTATATGATTTGAATATTAATATTATTTGTTTTTTACTGATTCAATGCCAAAAATTGTGTACATTACCTGTTATGCTATAGCTGCTTGTTATGCATTACAAATACAAATGATTAGATAGCCAAATTTCATAACGTTTATTCGAGATTATCTTTATTTTGTCATTGTACTTATAACTATAACGAGCCGCTCCTAAATTATTTCTATAAGTTTTAAACCTTGATTAAACCTTCAAACACAATTACAAGTTCATATCCTCTGTCGAATTTGTCAAATCGATTTATATGTGGCTTGTGTCGTAAATGATTTCACTATAGATGCTTTTTATTTTAAGTGGTTATTATTACCACCTCAGTTGCGTAAAAAAGTAGATAATGCACAATAAAACGGTTAAAAAATATATATTTCACCATAATTTTTTTAAATACCACTCAACTAAATAAAAAATTATTATCTCTAGTTAGTTATAAATACAAAATTATAAATCAAATATGATTTGTGTAATAAACAATTACCTACGTGATTATATATATATATATATATATATATATATATATATATATATATATATATATATATATATATATATATATATATATAAAATATATATATATATATATATATATATATATATATATATATATATATATATATATATATATATATATATATATATATATATATATATATATATATATATATATATATATATATATATTTATTTTCTGAACTTATAAATATGATAATTTTTTTTCTTAGCAATAAGAGCAGTTTAGGTATTTATTTGTGGTTATTTTTCTGGAAATTTTAATTTAAAAATAACATTTTTGAACGCCAAAGCTACTATTTATTTGTGAAATTAATTACGATTGTTCACATTTTATTTAATAATAATTTTAGACATTAACTACATTTTACTAAACATATTACGCCTGATCAATGCTCGACGTACGTTTACTTGCAAAAAAAAAAGCGATTGCCTCGCCGTTATAGTCATAATGAGAGGTTACGTATTTGAAACACAAAAAATATGTTTTCTAAAATTGTATAAATTATTTATTCATCATTATCCATGACACATATTTATGAGATGCATATATAAAAATGGAGGGTTAGAATTTAAATAATTTACGCAGTAACGTGATTTCTTGGTTCTATTAGATTGGCCATTGGTGTAAATAGAAAATTGGTAGATAATAAACTAGTTAGTAGGAGCATTATGTAACTTTACACCGTTTATGTGATAATAAGAAAGGTTTTGTAGTTTCAATCGAACGTTATCTAGCTAATTTTCATTGTTTCGTAATAGATGCACTTTTATATTTACATTCTTATACTAAAAGTTTCTATACAATAATAAAAAATAAAGTTGTACTTATAACTCAGAAGTACCAACAAATACAACGGATTTTAACCCACCAAAAGTAGTATTTATAGGAAGAAATATCCCTAGATTTTATTAAAATATTTTATCTTTTTGGATTGGTAACAAAATAGTTAGAAACTGTTTGAAAATATCTTAATTAGGATGTTTAAATTGCGATTATATTGTTTGATCCATCATACGAAATTTAGGCTACTTTACACTTAGTTAGTAATTTTGATTAGATTAAATTTAATTGTCTATCAATCATCATTATACTTTGATTCATAACTCCAATTATAGTAAATATATTTTTTGTTTACTAATAGTATTTATTTATAAGAAATAAAAAAATGGCCATGGCCATCAGGTCATTTAATTTATCAATTTCTAATAGGGCATATATAAAGTTACGTAATTCCTCAATTATTTTATACAAATTTACGTGGAGCTTAAGTGGTCGGTTCCCGAAATAAAACACGTAATTAGATATGTATATAAGATGTTTTCTGGTATGGTAACGTGTCCTCGAAGTCATTGAAATGCATTTTGAACACTCGTGGATAATACTTTAACTTTCCCCACCACTATCAATTTCGGTGGACCTGGACAGGTGGCTACTCAGATCGTAAAATGATTCACTTTTGTAGTATATGGTGAGCCTTAGTGACACTTAGTATTGTACAATACTTCAATAGTGATTGACTACGGTTTTTAGGCGTAGGAAAACGATTCAAAGTAACAAGAGAACATGAATATGAACAAGCTTAATTTATAAAGAATATTTGAGGATTTTAATACTTATAATATTTAAAATAAGTGTTATTATAATATTGAGTGTTAAAAGTGTTTAATAATTAAATAGTTTATTCGTGTTTATGAAATTTAAACCAGTTTAAAATCCTATATAGATTTTTTAAAAAGTATATTACATTATCTATGATTGATGATAATACAATATTTTTATAACATTCATTTTGTGCAATTCATAATAATTATTGCCAATTAGTACTAAATATTACTAAAAAATTAATAAATTAAAATCGTTTTAAGCGAACAAATAAATAAATAAATAAACAAAACAATTTGGCTCAAAATTATTGTTAAAATGACATTTAACAAATGTGAAAAACGTAATAAATCAATTTGTTCAAAACTATAATTCATACCAAATAAATATAATTATAAACAACGAAATACTACATGAATTATTTTTAATCTAAAATTTATTTAAATTGATAAATTAATTAATATAAAAGTATTTTTAACGCACAACTAATATATAAAAATATAAACAAACAATACGAATTCCTAAGCCAAGTTTAAATAAACCATAAATTACTTTATAAACAATAACTTAAGTTATATCACGCATGCTTTTAACGCACATTAAAATCTAAATAAACTATTGCCTCTTGTAGCATAACGAATAGTACCTAACCTAAAAATTAAAATTCTGTGATGCATCTGTTGCGACATTAACGCTAGTTAAAATTCCAATTGTTTAAAATGAAGTCACCAATATCGATTTTGTTGCTATGTACTATACTTTTCGTGTTTGTGAACTCTAAAGTTAAAGATGTGAGTTATTTCGATGGACAATCGCACATCACTGAAGAGCACGTTTTTAATGTTTTTGTGAACCGGACGCCGCCAGTGGTTCAAAACGGAACTAACTCAAGTGACTTTGCTACCTTAACGTTTGATTATCGTAATGAGACGAATGATTTTGAGACCGTTGAGGAAATTGAGGCGGAATTTCAACATTTTCTTGAAAGAAAATATTGTATGGATAACTTAACCAAGTGTGTTGAACAAGGTATTGTTTTTGTGTTGCAATTCTATTCAACAGTAATGTAGATTTGAGTAATAAATTGTAATTCAAATCAACTCTGGTACTATATTTATGCGTGTTTATGTTGTAATTTATGTATATTAAAAATCGAAAAACTGCATACGTATATTAATAATGAGTGGTTAATCAAGAACTTTCATTATAGTTTATTAATAATGTTTAATGGTGATCAAGGTTAAATGGTTATGACAATTTTCGTAATCTTTTAAATATGTAAGTACGGATTTGCGGTATTTTATTTCATGTCAAGGTGATGTTAACCAATGTTTAATATCACCCCTTGATTAAAATCAAATCATAATCTATTCATCTATCAGAATCACTGATAATCATTACTGATCTATGCTATTATTTGTGACGAAAGACTGCTGCAATTATATATTAAAAATAGCAAATTAATCGTGTCATAGTTACGAAATATTTTATTTATTTTGGATATGACGCGTAAATGTTACTGTGGTTTACAAACTTATACATAATTTTTTGCATATATGAGAGCTTAATAATCGAAAATATCTATTAAAAAATCGATTGGGTAGGGTTAGATAAGGTTAGTAAGCTCCGCACAGTGTCCGTGCAGGGTCCGCGCATTGCCCGCACAAGGTGCGCGCATTGCTCGCACAAGGTGCGCGCATTGCTCGCACAAGGTGCGCGCATTGCTCGCACAGGATGCGCACATTGTCTGCAAAGGGTCCGCGCAATGCTCGTATGGGATTCGCGCATTTCCCGCATAGGGCCTGCGCACGGCAACATTATCATAGTTTAACGAATTGCTTTTGTGTGAGTAGCTATAATATTTCAAGCGCGTAAAACTTCATACGATTTTCTTTCTTATTTCTGACTCAAATATTATTTAATTAAATTACGAAAATCTGTAAGCATTGGTCAATACTTGTTTGTTTGTTTAAAAATATATATTTGGAAACATCAATATATATTTTAATTTATTTTTGGAAACATGGGGTAATATGTATTATACATCTTGGACATAGCAGTAATGTTTGACATTTATAAAAATGTAAATTAGAGAATTCCGCAGTATAGCTAAACGATACGAATTCGCAATTGAATATGTATTGGCATATCTCAGAATTAACAAAAAAGTAAGCAATTAATTTACATGTGTGTTTCCACTTATATACAAGAATAATTAATTAAAAATAAGTCCTATTTCGCACCAATAACAGTTTAGACACAATATTTATGAATTAAGTCATTTAATTATTTATAATTTAATCATCAAATTTCTTAACAGTAATTATTTAAATAGTTTATTTTAGTCAGTATTATTTGGTGATCAAATAATTAGGCAACTTTTATACTATTTCCGGTCACTTAAAAAAACACCATCTGCTGTTTTGGTCATTTGAAAATTCATAAATTATTATCAATAGTCGCTTAGAGAATTAATTTAATAGATTTTGGTAAAATGTAGAAAGATGTATGAAGTTGTGACATAAGTAAAAGTTACCAAACGTAAATTCGTTATTTTATTTTTTAAGGTTACTTGATCAACAATTATTATAGGTGTATATGTTTAGACATAACAAATTAGGCAATATATTTAAAATCAATAGATTTTCTCGCACTGCGTCACATATCATATACAATTTTTCTAAATTTTTAGTTAAAAAAAGTCAAATTTAATTTATGACTTAACATACTAATATTTTCTGAGTTCGTATATTCTAACAGGTTAAGGCCGTATCGACTACAGGGTTTTAAGGGTTCAGAGTTTTATTTTGGAATCCCTCCCATATAGTGTAGTTGCGGCCTTGTAACGGGTTATGTTTTCTAAAGATTGGATCAATGTAAATGTTGATTGAAAAAAAAACTAATTTAAATAAAAAAGTAATAGCCGAATGCATAAGGTTTTTAAATACTTGTTTTGTTGAAATGAATATTAAAAAAAGCTTAGGATCATCGTCCGATGCACACGTGAATAACCTACATTAGGCCGGCTTAGAAAGGGAATTTCAAGGTCAAGCTCGCAATCGGTTTTCGTCTATGAGACAATTTACAAACGTGTAATCATACTTAAATATAATAATAGTTATATCAAAAATGACCGTAAATTGTGTGGTTTATACTAAAAATAAAATTACAAACTACTATGCGGAGAAAATGCATTCGTAGCAGATGCAATTTTGTAAAAACCCAATTATATTATTTATTTCTATTATTACATACATACATACATAACTTAATGCCTATTCCCAACATGTGGGGTGGCAGAAAACCCTTATTATTACTAAATCTGTAAATTGTTAAAATAGCAACTAAATTAGCTATCAAACACCACATATTTATTATTTATGTTGTAAGACTTAGTTTAAATGTTTAGAACCACTACTATCTCTGAAGTTTTATTCACATAGAATCTTTAGACAGACGACTTGAAGATGATGAAATGATTATGTCTGCACTCTGCAGAGCTTACCTTGAAGCGTTAACCTTCAACATTTTCCTAAAAATAAAACTGATACCTACTACAAGGATACATGTAGAGTAGCGTCTGTAATTTTTCGTATAGGTAGAAAAAATAGCTTAATAAAAATATTTACTATTTACTTTTTGTCAGTGTTAAATTAATATAATTGACAACCAGGGTCAAAATTGATTTTTTTGATTGTCAAAATTATATAAACAAATATATAAACAAACTTCATCAGTAGCAGTAAACAATTTATTTAACTTAAGACATAAATTAAAACTTCATTATATCAATTTCCACATTTATTGATTATTTATTATTATTATTATTGCTAAATCTTTCAAAATATCTAACTCGCATTTCAACATTACTAAAGTCAACAGATTGGAATTTAGAATAAATATATGTATCTGGTTATCAGCTCAACTTTTCGGGTATATACTTCACCTATGTGCAGAACCGTCTTAAGGTTGTTCAGGAAACGGAAATGCACACAAATATAGGCCCTAAAAATGTTTGCAGTTTGGGCATGAGAGACGTAAATATTGGTTTTGAAGCACAAGTGTTTAGAGCCACTGGTGCATATCTACTAAAAATCGTGAATGACATCACTAGTAATAGTTTGTTAAAACAAATTGGTTAAGCGAACTGTGTTTAGTGTTTACACAATTTATTTGAGCACATAGACTACATCTAAAGTTTATCTGTACTGTATGTACTACATACATACATCGGTAAAGTCTCTAGGAATTATATTTCTATTTCCTAATTTTTTTAATTGCTATTTTATTTATGTAAATATGATAAACAAACATTGATTAATATTTCGAAAGAATTAAAATACTTAGTTTTTCTAATGCAAATTTCATCTCTGAATAGAAATTTTGATAAGTAGATAATTTATTTACAACAGTAGGCCAAGGTAAAGATTGCCATATAACCAAAATAATTCATTTTTAATTGTGTTGTAACAACAAATCGATACGTCTAAATTTTGAGTCACTTCTAAACATATCTGTTTAGTTTTAAAACAAATATTCGGGGATAAAAAAGCTAAAATGTCAAGAAAATTAAAACATACATACATGATTTGAGAATCTATAATTTTAGTTACAAACACAAAACCAATTCAAAGAAATAACAAACGTTTATTTCTACAGATGACCATTTCAAAATTGCTGCAAGTAAAATTACGAAATTGCTTTTCTCAACGGCTCCAACGTTTGACCTGTCCAAGGTTAACGGAATTTCAAAGAAATGCCAACAACAGACTGCACTATACCAAACCGAATTACAAAAGTTCACATTATGGGCACTCAGAAGTAAGTATTCGTTATAATATACTCCATAATTAGAACCATAAAAATACATACATACATAATAGCGAGAATATCTTAAATACAGAACAGTTAATTAAAAATAATGACGTATATTTCCGTTATTCCGATTTGAGAACTACGTCATATAGGTATCACAAAATGGCATTGAATGATTTGCACTTAAAAGTTAAAAATGAATAATATTGGGAGTAATTTACATAAAAATGTGTGAATTGTTAAAATTAGCTCCATTGTTGTTTGGGCGAAATATTTAACATTTCTGAGTTTTGTTATTCAAGGACAAGGTGTAGTTTTATATAAATATTTTTGTAATAAATAAAAGAAGACACCAGGGTTTAATAAAAAAAAAAAGTATATTTAATTTATTTTAAGTTTCTGCAATTTTGGTTGCACTGTCAAAACCCAGAATTAACATAAATTAACATAAATATTACCATTTTTTAAAGAATATATTGTGTTTTGAACATGTCTAGACAAGAATCATCGCTATAGGGTGACATCACTGCTTAGTAATACATCCTCTTACAATGAGATAAATGCAATTTTAGGTAATAAATGTTTAATTTCCAGTGTATGATTCAACGGCAAAACTACCCTCCGGTCTCTTGAACGGGAACGTGAACCAGTACGGAGATTTCGACCAGTGTCTATCAATACACAATGAACAAAATGTCAAGGGCAAATATTGTTTAGCATACATGCAAGTGGAAGTACGGCAGAGTCCCTACTTGGCAGTCCTTCATAACCTGATACAATCACATTCGCCATTCCGAAGTCGTCTATCGGATGTGAGTAAAAACTTAAATCATTTTCTACCGGTGTAAACTAACATTTAGATATGGACACCGTTAATTTTATATAATTTAATTGTAATCCGTTTAGTACTTTCGAAACTCTAGATTTAATTTAATAATAAACTTCCTAAATCTAGATTTATAGATATGTACGTAGGTACCTTAGAAATAAGCGTTTATTATAAAATAACTGAGTTTTTCAATTTATTCTAATTACTAGAATCGTTTTTGAGAAAGAAAGTGAAATAATTGTTTAATGATTAGGTATAAAGCTTCCTGATTTTGTTCGATTTAAAAACTCAGATAAAACAGTAACTGGATATTGTGTTTGTTGTAATAAATAGCCAGGACATCGTGTCCCTAAAATCTCAGCTGTCAATTGGGCGTTATGTGTTCCGAACGGTTGCACTGCCGCAGATGTAGAAATTGGTGTAAGAGAACTTATTGCAGAACCGCTAATCGACCTTGGTCTTCACGTACAAGTCGAGGTCAAGAACGAAATGTGCCAATCGAAACACTCTAGTTATAAGATTCCTTTAGCGACTATCCTTGCTGGGTAAGTTAGTACGAAAAACTTTAAGCTTTTATATAATTATTTACACTATTTTCGTAAAAGCAGCAAGACTAAACACTTATTTCCGGTTCAGACACACACACACACATACACACACGCAAACACACACATACACACACACGCAAACACACACATAGAGACATACATCGAAAATAAACACGGACATGTCATGTTTGTGCTCCAAGAAAGAAATAATTTGCATGAAATTCGAAACAAACTGAGGACATGTCACCTATGTGCTCCAAAGCATACCCTGAATATTCAAAAGTCAAACCCATTATAAGCCCATGTGTGGCTCGAAAAAAATATGTATATATATATATATATATATATATATTATATATATATATATATATATATATATATATATATATATATATATATATATATATATATATATATATATATATATATATATATATATATATATATATATATATATATATATATATATATATATATATATATATATATATATATATATATATATATATATATATATAAATAATATTCTGTTTGTTTGTTTTTCAGTATATTTTTCTTGATTTTCATAAGTTTAACAACAATCGCAACAATTTACGAATTCTTATCTGTGAGACATGAGCGTAAATATTTACAAAAATCTACTAATATATGTATGTGTATACTAAATGAAATATTTATCTAGATGAATATCTACTGGTGTTTTCATTAATAAAAAATGTCAAATCTTTACTATCGCTGCAACGGTCTGATGGAGATATCGCTAGTGTGCACGGAATACGGTTTTTAAACGCACTGATGTTGATAATGGCCCATAAGTCAATGGCGTTATTTTTCAATCCGTACATAAACAGAACTCAGATGGCAGAAGTAAT
The DNA here is from genome assembly GCA_018344505.1 of Nebria ingens riversi. Lineage (NCBI taxonomy): Eukaryota > Metazoa > Arthropoda > Insecta > Coleoptera > Carabidae > Nebria > Nebria ingens. Next base: position 660,458 of record JADQWA010000115.1, on the reverse strand, counting down.
AATTTGGATTATAATATTTAAAAAAAAAATGATAACAATACAAATTGGCGTTTATAGTTTTTAGGACGTCCTTGGAGTGTATTGGGTCGTGCCGCTAGTCTATACACAGATCCTTTTATTATGCTCAGTGGTATGTTGACTGCGTATTCCATACTTGGAAAATTGAATAAAAATCAAGATATAAATATTTTCAAGGAATACGTCTCCAGATTATTCAGGTAACTATTGTTTAAATGTCACCTTGGTTTACGATACGGCTTTTAGTTCACTACTATATGTATAGCTGTGTGTTGTTTATACCGTAAACAAATTCGATGCGGATAGAATTGATGTAATACGTCGCATTTATGTCCCGTCATACGTCATCAAATATATCATCATCTCGAATTACTATCGTTAAATTCTTACAATCAAAATATTTTTTATAAACAAATTTGTGTATATGAGTCAAAAATAAGAACATTTTACTTTATTGTGGAAGTATTTCATGTACAGGCGGTTCGGAATAGCTTGAACCGCGACCTTAATGTGACGCCATTTATATTCTTCTTCTACGTATATAGCGGTTCAGGCTATACCGAAACTACTTTATAGTTTTACATTTTCATACTTTTCCCCAAATATAAATAGAGTTAGCGCCTAAACATATGCAACCCGCAATACTTGCATGTTAGGCGATAAAGAAAGAATAAGTGTTGATGTATTGACAAACATTATCAAAGTTATGTTATTCTATTATTGCTTAGATTGGTACCGACTCTAGGCGCTTTGATATTATTCTGCACATTTATTCTACCAATGATGGGTTCCGGTCCGCAATGGCCTTTAGTTATTAACCATCACGCAGAAATTTGCAAGGATACTTGGTGGAGAAACTTACTATTTATACACAATTACTTCGGCTTCAAAAATATGGTAAATAATTTACCCCATCCTGTTTCCTATTTTATTTCATTTATATATGAAGCTATTATTCAATTTTTTGTATCTAGTGTTTAACTCATACCCATCACGTTGGCATTGATACACAATTATTCGCATTTTCTCCGTTGTTAATTTGGTTAATATGGCGCTGGCCTCGTCCGGGGACAGCAATTCTCTTTTCTTTAGCTACAATTTCAACGATTATGCGCTATTATGTGACATATACGATGAAATTATCTAATTACGTCCACTTTGGAACCTCGTAAGTGATATATGCAAACATCGCAATAAAATTTAATTTAATATACATATATTTTTTAATATTTATAGAATTACACAATTATTTGATACTGCTGATAACATGTATATTCTCCCAGTCCATCGGTTGACTGTTTATATTATGGGAATATTACTAGCTTATTTATTACAGACTTCGAAACAAATTCGTTTAGAACCTGTAAGTATATATTTTACTTTCTTATACGAAAGCTAATACGTTTTTATACTAATCTATCTCTAAAAAACGGCGTAAGTTTTATCAAACATTGTTTTATAGGCACTTATAAAAGCTGGTAATGCGTTAGCTGTTCTAATGTTTTGTTTAGCATTTTTCGGACCTGCTTTTATGAGTAGTATAGCTTATAAATATAACGCAACTGATGCAGCTTGGTATGCTGCATTTGCACCGATTGCATGGTGTTTTTCGTTTGGTTGGATTATCTACACATCTCATTTTGGATATGAAAGTAATTTAAATATTAATCATTTTTGTGATACAAATTTACGATGTTGTTTTAATTGATTTTTAAAGGTTATATAAGCAAATTCTTTTCATGGAACGGATTTTTAATAACTACTCGACTATCTTATGCAATTTACTTGACGCAGTTTCCAGTTTTTTTTTATAATGTTGGTGTCACTCGAAGTTCTGAACAATATACTTTTATAAGGATGCAGGTAATTATATATATATATATATAATATATATATATATATATATATATATATATATATATATATATATATATATATATATATGTAAAAGGATTAAAAAAATTGTTTATACTATTTTGACATTGTATTAATTTTAATTTATATTTATTTTTTGTCTAGGCGAATATTCCTGAGATCATAAACATTGTTTTCTATTCATTATTGTTAACGTTATTATTCGATACACCATTTCAAAACATAAAAAATATTTTCTTCCGAAAAACTAGAAATGTTAAATTAAATGAAGCAAAAAAAATTGACTGACTAAACGTTTTTATTAATTACTGTAATGCCATTAGTGAGTATTAATAAATTATATTAATGTATTTACTTTAAGATATTTAATTATATTAATATATTTACTATAAAATATTTAATTAGAATATGTTCTAATGTGACTTAATTATACAATTGTTAAATAGTTATTTTTTGTGTTTTTCTTTCTAAATATAATTTGTCGTTTGACCTAAACACACCTGTACTAACATTTAGCCTATACTACGTTCGAATTAAGTGCTTTTAGTATATAAATATACTAAATACGCGTATTGTGCTATACAATGTGCGTATACATTAAAAAGTGGGTTTAACATATAGGTATCACGAAACTCCATATGATTATATGTAAAAAGTGTATGATTCATACCACAAAAATGTTCTTATGTGAATTCGACTATACATTACATTATTTCGAGATATTTTTTTTATACGTAAGGCAACACTGATCAAAGAGACTTACATTACTAGAGTAACCCGATCTAATCCAACTGTAATTTGATGAAGTAAAGTTTGATTTAAACTAATAATACCTATTTAACAATATAGATTAATTATTTAAATTAACATAAACATCATTTATTGTTAATATATTATGAATTATAATTTTTTTAAAACATATTTAGGTTTTTTTTCGTTTATACGATGCTTGGCAACACTGCTACCAAGCGTTGACATTTGTATTTAGCTTTATAAATATATTTTGTTTGGATGAGGAAGTTAACAGAATTTTCAGATTAATTTTCTGAATTATTCCTATTATTTGACGAAGTATGGCTACGATAACTTCACCATCAGTTGATCTAAGTTCGTACCGTGATCAACATTTTAAGGTAGTATGTGCAATTTAAGAATGACCAACTACAAGCAATTCGTCTAAATGCTAACCTAACTTCAGGGTTCACGAGGGGAACAAGATCGTTTACTTCGCAATTCAACTACATTATACGTTGGCAATCTATCATTTTTCACCACAGAAGAACAAATCTACGAATTGTTCTCGAGATGTGGCGATATTCGAAGGGTGATAATGGGACTTGACAAATACAAAAAGACCCCCTGTGGATTTTGTTTTGTAGAATATTATCAGCGAGCGGACGCTGAAAATTGTTTAAGGCGAGTTAAGATCATAAGTGCTAACTAGTATTTATTTGTTAAATTTTTAGATATATTAATGGGACACGATTGGATGATAGAGTAGTACGAACCGATTGGGACGCAGGTTTTATTGAAGGTAGACAATATGGCCGCGGTAAAACCGGTGGACAAGTGAGTTATTATTTGTCTTTTAACTTATAAAAACAATAGGTAAACATTTCTTTGAATAGGTACGTGATGAATACAGAACAGATTTTGATGGCGGACGAGGTGGTTATGGTAAAATAATGCAGACAAAGGTAGTACCTGCTGAGACGGGATATAGTCGATAAAATTTATTATTTTATATAAAGAAATTCCATATTTTATACCACCAAACATTATTGATAAATATAAGTTCTAATTTTATTTATTTGTAGGTCTATAAATACAAACCTTTTTGGTCCAAAAATCCCGAAAAATCAAAATGCCTTACCAACCCTTAATCATTTTATTTATAGTTTCATTTGTATTTCATTTAATAAAAAATTTTATGCTATTATTTGCTATAGTTGGCAACACTACTTCTAGCTTTGTATACCTATGTGATCAGAAATAGGCTGTACATATAAATGTTCGATAACGTTTTCATTACATAATTAGAAACTCATTAAATCAAATTAAAATGCAAAAAAGTCATGAGGCCATCACATGACTTTCTTATGTGTTTTTTTTCAGAATTCTATATATATATCACATTTTAGAATTTTTCGACATTAGATAAAGTATATACTTCATATTATAAGATATATAGGAAAAATGTTTTTCCTTGTATTATATTGATGTTTTACGCGTTTTTTTTTTTAATTAAATATAGTTTAGCCAAATCTATAGTTCTGTAGATAATTTTGACCTCTACTAAATATTTAACGTGGCAACATTGCTATGCAAATTAATGCGCTTGCGCGCGTATTTTTATAAGTTTGACGTCTTTTCTTTTATAACTCTATTTGTTAAAAACGAATAAATTAAAAACATTTCTAACTGAATAATCATGAAATAGAAAATAAAATAATTATGTGTGTATAGTAACAATTTTTGACAGTGGTCCTTAACCTAAAATTTCTTTGTGTACTAGTGTCAAGTATGCCACTTTTAAATTATATTTCCGAAAGTGTAAGGTGAATCAAGCAAAAATGACCATAGATATGGGGGGTAGGGAATGCCTATGCCACTGGCTAGGCCACATGCGTCTTTCTCGTATAATAATCTTAGTTTCGGTAATTTTATTTCTTGTGCCACTGATCACCCATTACTATTTATCTTCGGTTGAAGCAAATGCAGTTGGTCAAATCCGAGATATTCATTCCCATTTAGATCTATCCGAAGACTACAGCGTCTTAAAAGCACAAGAGTTACGGACGCGCGTCGAAGAGTTGATCCGAATCAAAGGATCCGTGTCTAGTGAACTACGTGACATGGAATCGAAGCGACAAAAATTACAAGTAGAATTGACGTCATATGCACGTCATATTGAACAACTTAAACTCGAGTTATCTCACCAACAAACTGAGCTTAATCGGCTGAAAGTATCTGTGGAACAGGCACAAGTCGCGCAACGCGAAGCACTACAACAAAATACGCCCGAATTAGCGCTTCCTCGCCGCTTAACCGCAGATAGTATACCCCGCAAGTTGGAACCCCTCCCGAAAAAATCGGCGCAAAATTGCCGGATGCATTCTTGCTTTGATCATTCGCGGTGCTCGTTAACATCATCGTTTCCGGTTTATTTGTATGATCCAGATTCGTATCCAGTTATGAATCCGGGTTGGGATGTTGATGGTTTTATTAAAACTACTCTTAAACAAACTTTAGGGTATAATCCACATTTGACGCGTGATCCTAAAGAAGCTTGTATTTTTTTAGTGTTAGTCGGCGAAGCACTAGTTGATTCAAAAGACATTGATAACGTCCCTCTAGATTTAAATTCGCTAAAAAAGTTACCATATTGGGGTGGGGACGGGCGAAATCATGTTTTATTAAATTTAGCGCGTCGTGACTTGTTAACTTCAAATTTAGGCACCGTTTTCGATAATATGGATACAGGCCGAGCTATTTTAGTCCAATCCACATTTTCGCACTCATTATATCGCGCTAAATTCGACTTAATCGTTTCCCCTGTCCTCGGACCTCCTGGTGGTGACGTCTGGCAAGACTGCATTTCAATGTTACCAGCTCGACGAAAATTCTTACTTTCTTTCCAAGGGGAAATGAAGCATTTCCCCTCGAAAAATCTAACTCCATTTTTCGGGGATGATGAAACCTTAGTGCATTCCTCGCCCAGTATTGAGAGTATTAAAGAATTAGATTTGTTTATTATTGATCATTTGCGCGAAATGGCGCGTGGGGTAACGTCGGATCGGTTTTATTTTGAGTTTGAATGTGTCCCGGCGAATGAGGAACAAACTGGCGGCGGGAACGATTGGGCACTGTGCGGCACCGATAGTTCGCGCAAAGCGGTACTAAAAGATTCGACGTTCGCGCTCATTTTAGCGCCTGGAAATCCAAATTTGATTTCGACGACGTTATTACAAGCTAGAATTTATGAATCATTGCGATCGGGTGCTATTCCAGTTATCTTAGGCGGAGATCAGGTAATTATAACTAATATCTTGAGTTTATAATTTCATTTGAACTTATTCCTTTTTGCGTTTGGAATATAAATTGTAATGACGTCACTGCTGTACAGCTTCGCCATGTTTTTCAGTAGTTCTTAACCGGTGTGTGTCGCGAAACTATGTTTTTTTTTTCAAAAATATACTATGATTGCCCTAAAGTTGAGAATCACCTACAGTTTAACAACTTCAAAAATGTCTGTAAAATTATTTCCAGATAGAATTGAGCTACTCAGAAGTAATATCCTGGCGAAGAATCTGCATTTTTTTACCACGTGCTCGAGTGACCGAACTTCATTTTCTCCTCCGATCCGTGCCCGACAATGACCTCTTATCCTTCCGACGTCAAGGCCGTTTTATTTGGGAACGTTACTTAAGTTCAGTACAAAGTACAGTAGATACTGTCGTAGCAGTGCTCAGAGACCGTTTGGGCATTCCTCCGAAGCCAGTTGAAGATATTCCGGCAATTTCTGTGTTCAATTCTACTTTTAAACCGCTGCAGACGGATGTCGTTGCTGGCGAAGCTGAACCGGAAGAGAATTTGGGACCGCTTGAACCTCCATATGCTAGTCCAGCGTTTAAAAGGAATTATAGTTTATTGTTGACGCAAGGACACGAGTTGTGGAATGTTTGGGGTGATCCTTTTAGATTATATCCTCAACTTCCTTTCGATACTTTACTGCCATCTGATGCCAAATTTTTAGGTAACTTTTAAATGTAGCAAATATATTTCACATTTTAAGTCGCCATTTTGTTATAAATTTTTGATTTATTTTGATAACTCTATAAAACACTGAGATTTGAGACATGATTTAATACACGATCAATTCTTAGTTGAAAATTTCGTTATATAAGATACAATATATAATTTATTTTGTTGTTGAGAATGATAAAATAAATGATTTTAGGTTCTGGAATGGGTTTTAGACCTATAGGTAAAGGTGCTGGGGGCGCAGGCAAAGAATTTTGTGAAGCCCTAGGCGGTAACAACCCTCGCGAACAATTCACAGTTGTTATTTTGACGTATGAACGTGAGCAAGTTTTAATAAACTCGCTAAGTCGACTTCATGGTCTTCCTTACTTAAATAAAGTCGTTGTCGTATGGAATTCACCAAAACCTCCTCTAGAAGACTTAAGGTGGCCTGACATCGGAGTTCCAGTTCACGTAAGTTTCATTTTACATCGTTTCGATACATAAATATTTACTAGAGACCAATTTGCTCATGTGCCGCTTTGTATAAATCCTGACATTCGTTTATTAATTACTGATTTTCCCTTATAAATAATTTAAACACATTTGTTGTTGTTGTGTTAAGGTTGTGAAAGCAACGAGAAATAGTTTAAACAATCGATTTTTGCCGTTGGATGTGGTCGAAACTGAAGCCGTTTTATCGGTGGACGACGACGCACATTTGCGACATGATGAGATTATGTTTGGGTTCCGAGTTTGGCGCGAGCATCGAGATCGGATTGTCGGATTTCCGGGACGATTTCACGCTTGGGATCTGAACTATCAAAATTCGTGGTTGTACAACTCGAATTACAGTTGTGAACTGAGTATGGTTCTTACAGGTATTTAATATTCTTTCAAATTACTTAAATATTAAATCAGTAAAGCTGCAGCGAAAATAATTGCAACTGTATTTCTTATAGATTGTAGAGAAACGCATTATTTATAAATTTGATACTATGGTACTTACAGGTTTTTAAAAGCTACTGATTAACGAATTAATGGTTTTAGAAAGAGAAACGACCGATAAATGAAATAATTTTGAAAATAAGTATAACGAATAAATAGTGTAATTTCGCTTAGCGTTTAATTTTTATTACGTTCTTCAAGGACTTGTATTATATAATAAATATATTGCGGTTAAATAGAAGTGTGAATTTTGAAATGGGTCTTCTAGTTTAAATAATAAATATAAATGCCTGTCGTGTAACCCGAGTTTGTATTCTACAATCAATAAATGATAGTTTTTGTCACCCTATTTCAGTTCAATATGTCGTGATAATTTATTCAGTGTGTTTGGTACTTTAGGTGCAGCTTTTATTCACAAGTACTACATGTATTTGTACTGGTACTGGTTACCTCAAGCGATTCGCGACAAAGTCGATGAATACATGAATTGCGAGGATATCGCAATGAACTTTTTAGTCTCCCACATCACAAGAAAACCTCCAGTTAAAGTCACTTCAAGGTGGACATTCCGGTGTCCAGGATGTCCGGTTTCTTTATCCGAAGACGAAACGCACTTCCAAGAAAGACATCGATGCATTAACTTTTTCACACAGGTAATTAATATTGTAATATTGTAAATAATAAACCTATTAATGAATTCTATTTCGAAGGTTTTTGGATATACTCCGTTGTTAAACACGCAGTATAGAGCGGATTCAATACTTTTCAAAACTCGAATTCCGCATGATAAACAAAAGTGTTTTAAATTCATATAAGTCTTAAGCGATTATAATACATTTTGTAAAATTGCCATTTTGTATCATTGTATGGTAGTATTTATTTTTAGAGTGTTTTTTTTTTAATATTATAAGTTTTGATATAGTTAACTTGGTCTATTTTCAAAAGTCGAAACTCACAAGAATTGTATACACAAATAATTTGCGAATAATTTCGACAGTAAAAAAGAAAAAAAAACCCCCCCAAGTAGCTAATGTCATAATGCGTATGAGTGATATTAGAAATACACAAATTATAATGTAGTTTATATTAATTATGATTTTTCATTTTATGTGCCATGTAATGATGTAAATTTTATTTTTCAACTAACAGATTGTTTAATCTGTTTTATTTGTACAAAATCATGAATAAATTCATTAAATATATATTGGAAATAATTCCATTTCCGTAAATGGGCCTTAGATCAGTGGAGATATTTAATGTTTGTTTAATAATTCGTCGCAGATGTAATGTTAGAAGTTATGTATGCTATGCAAAACTTAAACTTAAGACCTATGTACTAAGACGAATATCTTTAGGGTGAGTGTAAAAAACTTACCGCTAGATGGTCCTGGTGGTGGCGGAGAACGAGTTTCCGTGGGTTGACAGTTGTTTAGCAAATCAATACCGCTGTTCGCCGGTGACGTCACGATCTATTCCACACGCCATTGGCTTAGATTTAACTCATCCTATTATTTATTAAGCCTGCATGAATGGGTAATTGTAGACTTTGATATGTCGTCACATTAGCTCCACCGAAAACCTAACAACAATTCTAGTGTATGTACGAGTGTGTAATTGTTGTTAGACCGTGCGAGTGCAACAATTAAAAAAGCAGAGTTGGTGTTGCGTGCGGGCTGCCCGAGTCGTCGCCTTATTTAACGGCCATTGTGATATTGCCGCGTGATAACCGGTTCAGTCCAGACCCCACCTGAAACAGGTTGACGCTTGTGAAATAAACACGTTTAAACATGTTGCGTTCAAGTAATAGGTAACACGTAAGTAAAAAACGGGAGTGCTGGTGCGTTAAATGGTGCAGAAATGAAGAACTTGGATAGTGTAACGCATCGAAACCCGAGTGTCACAATGGAGATCCCCCAGTGATGCGTGCAGTGACACGAAAATGAAGTAACAACTAGACTGGTGCGATTTATTTTCTTTTTCATTTTCATTTGTGACGATTTACTACTAGAGTATTTAAATAAAAGTGACAACGTTCGCAAATCCAATCACCCAATCTGATATCATCCTCGTTGAGTGTCCAAGATGGTCGTTCCCCTGTTCGAAGATTTTAAGCGAAAGATCGCGACGTTCGGCTGGTACGCGCATTTGAGGAGACGCTCGAAGAGTCGCTAGTGATTTTGTCCACGAGACAAGGGCCCCCTCTTATAGATAGCGCTCTGCCACCGACTAGAAATTAGCGATGGCAGACATACCAGATCTGTCTCATTTAACGCCCGAAGAACGGGCCATTATCGAGGGCGTTATGATGAGGCAAAAACAAGAGGAGGAACGCGAGAATGAGATTATGAGGTACGTTCAACTCGACTCCGATTCATTCTCTTTCACCATTCCCCATTTTATCCTGAAAATGCCACAAATGCCCCAACTACCGGATGTAAAGGTTACCACACTTGTTCTCTAATAATAGAACAATTTATTGCACATTGCATATAATAATCAAAATATGATATATCTATACACATATTTTATTGCATACGTTCTGAAATCAAACTTAAACTTCATTTACTTGAACTTAAAATTACTTTAAGCTTATTATAACAAACATGGCTCATATATGTACATATATTGTTGTACGTAGGCAATAAAATAAAATGAAATCTAAATGATTAAAAATGTTACATTATCTTGTATTTAAAATCATTTATCGCTAAAATCTGAAAGAATTAAAACTATACAATTAACGCTAAGTGTTTTTAAAACATAAATCAACATCTTAATTACGATAATTATTAGAATAATTATGTAAACCTAACAATGATTAGCGCTTGTAAATAAAGCGTTTTGACTCATTTCACATGCTAATCATTGTAGGATTACATAATCATACTATAATTATTACTTAGTCACTCATTTAAGACACTTTTCTAATTAGTTAGACACAAATAATTTATATATATATATATATATATATATATATATATATATATATATATATATATATATATAATTATAAAACCACATTTAAAAATAACTTCTTTTCCAAAATGCAATTATAGTTATATACGTTATGCATACATTTTTTTTAATGCAAATTTATATATATATATATATATATATATATATATATATATATATATAAATATATATATTGTGAGACGATTGTACGTATTTTCTGTTCTTATAGATTTATATTATGAAATAATTAAAAAATCGTTTCCCGCGAAATGACGTCAAAGATTGGTAATTTATATTATTTTTCAATTTTTGCTATGGTTGGTAACATTGCATGTTGGCAATTTTCTTACGTTATGAATTGCGAATTGTATCAGCTGGCGATTACAGATTTTATTGAAATAGATTTTTTAATTGACTAATTGAAAACCAACTATCTATAAGTTTAAAATAAATTTACGGATATTGTCAATATTTTTTCTGAAATTAAATAGATTGTATGACCCGAAATGTACAAAACATCGACAAAATCAATAAGTATTTCTCTCGACGTACATGTTATTATTGCTTAGTAATTTGTGATACTTTTCTGATTACTAAAAGTACAAATAGTGACACTAAATTTAACGATGAAACTTAAAAGAATTACGAAATAAATCTGTATCCGGTTACAGTGGTGCAATTACGGAAGTTGTGGATTCGTGTAAATACTTGAATGCAGCGCCTCCACCAATGAATGCACACTTATAAATATATACAAGTTCGCAACGTTTTATCGTATAATTACTGTTATGAAAGAGGTCATTGTACCATGTTATTTTTTTTTTTTTTTTGTTAACTTTAACTAACATATATTTTGAGTTTGAAATAGATTTATATTTAAAATATTCGAATAGTTAGAAATATACGAATTGCTTCCTGTTGAAGCTCACCTAAGTAATAAGGGTAGGTACAGTACGGTACGGTGCGATGTCATCATCTGTCGTAATTAACCTTTCATTATGTTGCATCCTGCACGGTGTCTATAGACTCCCTTTGTTTCTACTTTCTACTCTAAAACAGGAACTGTCTTGTCTGCCTACACCATTATTGTGCTAAAAATAGGCAATTTATTGCTACGTTTACTGGAGAATAGGGCATTACGCTCTACAAGTAACAAGCAATTTCTCCTTTTCTTCAATTTCTAAGACATTTCATATTACGAACATTCATTTCCAGACACGATTACTACTACTTTACCCACCATTTGCATATCTATTAGTTTGTCTTCCATCTTAGTTTAAATATCGACTATTTTTGCTTAAATGTATACACATACATACATACATACATATATATATATATATATATATATATATATATATATATATATATATATATATATATATATATTTAAGCAAAAATAGTCGATATTTAAACTAAGATGGAAGACAAACTAATAGATATGCAAATGGTGGGTAAAGTAATATATATATATATATATATATATATATATATATATATATATATATATATATATATATATATATATATTACTTAAACACCTAAGTTCTATTGATTAGAAAAGTATCTTAAATTAGTAAATATTGCAGTTTGCATACATTTAGAGCAACACAAGTTACTGGTAACAGATGTCATTGGGTGTCAATTTGTGGAAAATTTCAGGATACATCACAAAAATCTCATTTCCAATTTATATTATTTCAAAATAAATAACATATACATCTCGACAAACGCATTGATAACACAAATAATAATAATTAATAACAATAAGTTTCAAGTAGCATTAACACTATCGAAATTTTAACATTTACAGAATATGAATCTAGTGGTGATATTCTGTATCTCATATAAACGTTCTAAACACTAAAAGTAAATTCTATTCAAGGTTATATAGCTTTATAGCGCTTATGAATTGCACCATAAATATTTTAATAAAAGAGATAGTTTAATAGTGTTTTTAAAACACGTCTATAGTTCTGTAAGGAGAATCTGTTTGATTTTAAGTTCCGCTACATTAGTTAAGTAGGATAAGTAGAATTTCGCGCGATAACCCTTGTTTTTGTGGTGTTCTTCTTGGTTAGGTAGCCAGTGGCTAATAAATGTATTTATATTTCTAGACGCAAACAAGACGAAGTGCAAATTCTCGAGGACACAATACGACAGCGTTCGGAACAGCAAAAGAAAGCTGGCATCGAGCTGGACGCGACATGTCACATATGTTTGAAGACCAAGTTCGCAGACGGCATCGGGCACATGTGTAATTACTGCAACATACGCTGTTGTGCGCGCTGTGGAGGCAAAGTTACTCTTCGCTCCAACAAGGCAAGTTTTCGCTTATATAGCAATAGCTTCTCATTTTTCAGCACTACGAAAATAATAATACTTTTCTAATATTTGCTAAAGCCATTTAACCAACGGCCGTCCTGGTGTCAGATGTATGAACTAAATACTTAAAGACACTTTAACAATAACCTATTGATTGATTCTTTGTGTATTATACACTGGCATTTCTAGTATTTAGTGATTTAACTAGACGCCGCCCTGGTGGCAAATGTTTCAATTATGTGTGCCTTACTGCTTTTTCAATGTCGTTAAACTATATATAGCGATTATTTTAAACAGAAAGATGAAAAGTACTTTTTTTGTCTGATTTTTCTCAACTGAAAACATTTATTGGGGATGTTTTGATTTCAATATACTGAATCTGAATAATAAAATGCAGTTGTAACGTCATAAATCAATGGAATCTGGGTTCCGGACTATGGTAGAGTATTAGAGGTAAAAATCGACGTGCAATAAATAATTCCTGTCATATTTATTTAATTTATCATTGCCGGCTTTGCACATGATTAATACTCCCCGAGCACGATATCGTCCGAGCCGCGAGTTAGTATAGGTTGTTTAGTTGGTTGGTTGGCAGGTTCGTTGCCTGCTTGCTTGGTTGTTTGGTTGTGGATTATTGGCGTGTGTTCTGGGCACGACATTGCCGCACGCTCCATGTCTGTCTGCAGATACACGTGTTTCGATACGAACTCACACGAGTTTATTGAGTCCGATTGTACCACTCTCACTTTTAGGGGAGGAACGTCCTTTGTTAATAATTATTAGAAAATAATTTTGCGTGCGTGTGTGTATTTGTGATCGGTTTGATTCAAAACTATGTTGTTTATAAAACAAAGAAACTATTTTTGAGTTACACCATTCGCACAGAAACAAAAATGCGCGCGCATGCTTATATACACCAAAGGAATGGAAGTAACCGAGTAGGATTGGGGTGTGGGAGGGGGAGGGGTGGGGGGAGTAAAAACAAATACAATTCTAATTAATAATAGGTGGAAAACTATTTTTCTCCTGTTAAATAGAAAAACTAGCGTAGCTATATACGAAATAGTGATTAAGGGTTAAATTTGGTAACTTCTGCTTTAGATATTATTGCCTAATTGTATAAAAGGCTTGTAATGTATTCTGCTTTATGGAAAGCAGTTTTAGTTGTATGTAATTAATGAACTATATTGCTCAACGAAATTTATTATTTATTTTTTCCCGGTTGGTATACGGTGTAGTGTAACATCCAGGAGGCTGTGGCTGGCAACCAAGCTACAATTACAACGGTGACTATGGCAACGGAACGGCCCACGCTATGCCAATTTGAACGTATTTCACATCGCTCAGGGCTGGCGGTGACGGTAGCGCTAGCGCCTAGCGTTGCCCTGGTGCTCTGCTCATACCAAACCTATATGGAATGGGAGATAGCTCCGGTTGGTTCATTCATAAATCGTTGTTTGCGCGTGTATACGTTTTGCCGTTTTGCATTCTTAATCAATTTTTCTCGTTTTCTTTTATTTTCTCCAGTTTTTTTTTCTCGCTATACCGAACATTGTTTTCTTTGTATAAATTTGTTGTCACGTTGAGTTGGTTTATTCAAAAGAACCATCATTCTTTTAATTTGAATTAAAATATGAATGACGAAAAGAAATTTAAATATATTAAATATATTACATGACGAAAACAGCGCCATGGAAGCATTGGCGCTTGAATCAGTGCAAGATTAAAAATATATTTATAGGCAACCACTATTTAGGCGTTATAATAATATTAGAAGCAAACCGCGAATACAAAACCGCAAATAGCATTATAAAATTAATTATAATTAATTAACCTAATAATTAGATGTTGCACCAATTACATATAAAACACTTCTTTGACAATAAATTTATAATTAAATAACACAACGAATATCGCTGTAAAATTAGTTGATTGAAAACTACCCCGAGTTGAAATGTGTAAATCGCTAGTGCGTGTATACTGTTCATAATCTAAATATATTTTGTTTTATCAATATATTGTTACCATGGTAACACATCAATCGGTAATTACATTATTACGACAATTATTATCGTATCGATTCACGAGATGAAACTAAAATTATAATCAAATTTCTGATCATAAATAAAATACACGGAAACCGTCTTTTACAGACGTGAAACTAGTTGCATTCAACATATACTCAGTTCTGCGATGTCACATATACAAAGTATTCACAGTTTGTATATTATATTAATATAAAATTATGTGGTAAGACCGCGGATTCAATTGAGCACCCATACAACATGTGTGCCAAATTTGGTTGAAATCGGTTTGGTATCTTCAGAGGAGAAGGAGCGACAACATTTAGTCTTACGAGCGACCAACGTGTTACCAAGTATATGACATATTTACATTTTACAATAAGTACAGTGGGTAATTGTTGGATAAATAACACACGTGTGTTCCATGTAGGCGAAAATATATATTTAGCAGAAGTAACGACCCCCCTTCCCCTTCCTTATAACAAACTGATAAATGTTATATTCCTAGAAAAACAAAACACATATTTTCGCGTCGATAACCTCGTACGTCATGTCACGGCACGGCATCGTTCTTATCGGTCGAGATCTTGTATTTGCTGTTATAACCAGTAGCACACCATTTGCGTAATTATCCAGCATTCTGATATAAGTTAGTATGGTAGATGGAGTGGCTAGTGGGTGTAAACATGTCGTGTAGTTATTATTTTTATTATTATATTTATTTTTCCCGTGGTGACGACTTTATCATGCGTCATAAATTTTATATTATGTGTATTTTTATTTATCGCTGCCGCCAGATATTTCTAAATTATTTTATCGTATTACAATAACTATTTACTGATTTTATTAATTATATTACACATAATAAATTATTATTTTGTTTGTATTTTATGTAATTAATTTTTTTTTTAAATTACGTTTTCTTAAAAATCGCGCTACTTGATCAGAATAATTAAATGTTTTCCTAACTAGTAGATTATATACATATTTTCTTCATAAAAAAAAAAAATAATATAAAGATTTATGATAATTGTTCATATTTTATTAAATTACGGTGAGCTGGAAATATTAGAGCTTGCATCAATGTTTGTTTATAATATTCTATACCATATTTTGTGGTTTTTCAACCTTCTGAATTTAATACTACATCCAACCAAATAACTTTAGAAATTTGATTGAAGCTAAAGAAGTTGAAAGATTGTCAAGATGCGAATGGATATAAAGAGTTTTCTCCAACTCTATTTGATGGGAATAAGTCTGAAGTTGTGTATGTGTGTAATAAATACCCAAAAACTATTAAAGAAATTATAAACGTGGTCTATTTACCCATTGTATAGCCTATATGAAATGTTTTACGTACGAGTAAATAACAATAATATAATATCAGATGCTAGAGACATGAATTTTTATCTGCAAATTTAATACACCTATCAAGACCAGAGTGAAGCCTTAACCTCTTCAGTGAACGGAACAGAGTCACACAATAGGAAAGACCGGAACATTCAAACCGAAACTTACTTGTACTGGGTCGCCGCGCGCGTCCTCATACAACACCACCAGTATATACGACAATCAATAAGTTGCGTCACATCCGAGAGTGCTGTGAAACAAGCGAGAACAAACTCGTAAAAAGAGCGCGCATCACACTTGCCTGTGACGTCAGACGAGCTTTTTCCTCCACCTCAACCCTGCGCAATGAACCTGCCTCAACCCACATGCAGGCCGCCTCCGCACACGCGTCCGGGACGCCGCAAGAAGGGATTGGACTGGTGGGGGGTTGCGTTGGCGGTTGCCAAGCCCTGGTCCCGATGACGTTGCATCGCCTCCTCCACACCTTTCGTCCTCAAGTGCTATTTCTGACTGAGTACATACAAATACCTGAAAGCAATGACCGAATATTTGGTTGCATTCGGAATTTAACATTGGGCTTTAGGACTATGCCTTATATTAATCATTTTAGGTTTTTCATCATTTATTGCTAAGTTACATTTCTGATTTGTGACACCTATTGTGGAAAGTTAGCAATAGCAAAAATAAAATATTCATTAATTTGATTATTATAACTATCACTCACATCTAGAAGTTTTACGCCTTTGGAATATGAATAATGACGTCATCATGACCCTAGTGGATCAGTGTCGATTAATGAAGCAAAATGGTCTATTCCTGATCACATCGTGTATTAATCTTGGGAAAAGAAGACAATTTGATAACGGATAAACAACATGAAATCTAGGATGGGCCATCTGTTGGCTTCTTTTTGAAGTGAGTGTTATTTCAACAACACTGCTGCGTTGTAAGGAGGTTTGACACTACATATCTATTAATGTCAAACGCGTCAGTGTTGCAAACTGTCGAAATAACACGCACTTCAAAAAGAAGCTAACGGATGGCCCAGCTTATATAACCACAAATGCTGTTTTAACAAACGATACCAGTCATTGTACTCAGTAGCAAAATTAAAGCATAAAACCATGATTATTTTAAAGATTATAACAAACTGATAAATGTTATATTCGAGTTATGTATTAAAGAACAAACATATTAATAATATCCATAAAAAAACTGTAACTGTTTGAACATGGAAATACGAATATAATAAATACAGAAAAAATAAATAAAATCTAAGCAAGAAGAGCCTGGAAAATGTTCGTGAATAATAAATGAATGACCTCTGGCATGTTTTATCTCGCATACCATTTAGAAGACGTTACGCAGATAGTAGAAAAAATAGTGGCGCAGAGATGAAAAAAAAAAATGGAGCCGCCGCAGATCTGTTGGTTGGTAACCCTGACTGGCTGGCTGCACTGTCGTTGTCGCCACGGTGTCTACTCAGTTGGACGGTTGGGGGACGAACTATAAATATGGGTCGAGGTTTCCCTACTCTTAACTGGGATGTTATGCGTCGTGAACAACTTCGCCAAACATTATTATCTTTCACATATGTAACATGATTGATATTATTTGTTGTCGAAATGTATTTTTATTCTCGGCTACAAGTTACTTTAGGTAATTGCATATCTACACATTATATTTTGTCATTGTGTCACACACACAATATGTTTTCTTTAAAATTATTATTACAAGTCACGAAATCCAATCGGCAAACACAAAGGGTATATTTAACTATTCAAGCTTATAGTTATATGTACACCTTCGAACATAAGTCTTGTTCCTTTATAGCCACCAGCATTGCATGATTTTAATGCAAGTTATGCAGCACGTACAAAATCAGTTAAATTGCGTAGATGAAGCAATATCATTCGTTTATTATGGTGCATCCTACCATAATAAGCGAATGATATGTAATTTAACTGATTTTGTACGTGCTGCATAACTTGCATTAAAATCATGCAATGCTGGTTGCGAGACTTTAGGTGGCTATAAAGGGACAAGACTTATGTTCGAAGATGTACTATATTCAAGTTATAATTACATACATAGATATTAAATTTTGTTTCAAGAATAATCGGTTTTATCTTCTATTTCTACGTTTTTTTTCATATATGTATGCAAATATTTTTATCGTCTGGCGTTTGAACCCTATGTAAGTAACATACACATCAGACTGTCTTTATTTGTTCACGTTTCTTGTTCGACAGCATTTTTTGGAAAATATCTTCCAATAAATCACACAATAGATAAAAGATTGGGCAATTAATTTTGTGAAAGTATACGTGCATTATCATAGCGATATAAAGTGCTGACAAAATATTGACACTTAATAATTATTTTGGAATTTTAACGAAATCTAATTTTAAGAAAATAATTAAAAGTTCAAGATATATCCGATGCGGTGTGATTCTTCGATAATACACGTTTTCAGCGTTGCCAAATCGATTCTGACTACTTTGCGATTGCATATATGTATGCACTTATTGTGCAACAAAGTAAAGTAAATTTGATGCACGCGTGCGTTTGTGTGTGTAGCCATGATAATTATATTTATTAAATTGCTCTAGATATTATTTTAGTTAATAGTTGTATTTAGGAAAGAAAAAAAAATTATAAATCTAATATGTAAATGTTGTAATTGCAGGTGATATGGGTGTGTATTCTGTGCCGCAAGAAACAAGAGCTACTCAGCAAAACCGGTCAGTGGATGAACAAGGGTGACCCGGTGATGCGACGCATGGAAGCGGACATGCGAGGCCACGAGTTGATGATGGACGACATGCCGTCATCCGTGTGCATCGGCGGCGATAAACGTCCGAAACTCGAACGGGCCCACAGCGCCGCCGAAAAGGAGAACCTACCGCTGCTGCAACGGTCCGGCAGCGTGCTGCGTCGCCAGTACTCGCAACAAGAGACGGCCGGACCGCGAAGGATGAGCACCAGCGATAGCGGCGTCGACGTCATATCGCCCGGTCAACGGATCCGACCACGGGAACCGAGCTGTGAACGACCGGGCAATATATACCATCAGGTCTATCATGAAGACGATCCAAGACATTATCAAGTAAGTCGTTTTTAAATTCATTAAATACACCTTACCAAAGATATCCTAACAGTATACAAAAATACTTTTCGTTTTTAAAAACTACAAAATTAAATCTAGCGATTTTTTATGGCAAGTTTGACTAAAGTAGTTTTACGAATTTGAACAAAAACTGAAATGTATTTATTAATTAGGGTGAATTGGAGAGTCTGATGCGTACTCATCCGCATTTGGTGCCGCGGAGGTACCCGGGCGACGCCGAATACTGTAACGAAATCCTCGTTGGGGAGCCATCACCGATGGACATACCACCGATGACCACCGTACCACAACCTCCCCGAGTGACCGTGGCCAACGTGGGCAGTGGCGGCGGTAAAAAGCACAAACGCAGTGGCTCCACCAAAAGCAAACACCATCACCAACAGAGTCAACACCAGCAACTGCAATTGCAGCGGTCGTTCTCCAGTTCGGACGATGAACTGAGATCGACACCGGATTGCGGTAGTTGCGATGACCGCGACAGTGAAAAAGGTGAGTTTACAGTGCGTGCGTGCGTGCCAGCTAATGCGTGTTTTGAGTTCAGTTGATCTGATATTATACCTTACTGTGATTATAATCCACAATGCAAACACATTATTATTATTATTTATAATTGCTAATGTTTTATATACATTTAAGTGAGACCGATTATTATTTATGGCATAAGCTAAAACTAAAACGGTGTCGCGAACTGCCAGATTTTGATCTTGTAAAGGGGAAATATTCTATTAAAACATGTCATTTTTTATAGACTTCACGTCTCAAATTTATTATTATATATTTACGTAAAACAATTATAAACATATATTTAATTTAAACCAAAATATTTATTAAATTAGGTAAAATTGATAAAACTCATAGATATTCACCTCAAAATTGTTTTACATCTTAAAATAGCTGCATCACAGAAGCCGTTTCTTAAACAGTCGTCGAATTATAGAACAACGATGCTAAAAACATAGATTTCAAAATATATTAACCCGTTTAGGTATTATGGTTATGAGATTTAAAAGAATCTAATATAATTAAGAATCAAACGTTGTTGGCGAAGCGCCATATGACGACAAAGAATCACATAAAATACAAAGAACAAAAGACGTCTATTTGGCATGAGTTTAACAATCACCAAATTACACTGTCTATGATTCCATAATACGAGACACTGCACATCACACACACACACACATATATATATATATATATATATAACTGCACGATATTAGAAAAAAAAAAACCATGAAATGCACATACACACTAAAAACACCATTGCCTACGAAATAAATAATAACTCTCCTGAATTGAATGACTGGGTTTGTGTCTGAGTTGCGTGAAAGTTAAAGTGTGACGGCCATTTTGTGTAATTCGCCACCCGGTAGAGTGTTGTTGCTCCCATACCGTTAATAAATTAACATTAGTATTTGATGTTTACTTATTATTATTATTATCTATTTTATTGTGAGTCGAATTTTTATTTTCATTTACTATTTCTCCTACCAACGTATTTCTGTATATTTTATTTTTATTTTTGTTATTATATGATCTTTTTTGAGGTTTGATGTGGCGTGTGTGTGTTTGTGTGCGTGTGCATGGTTGTGCGTGTCCATAATTGGTTTACATTTGCAGGACATCGCGACCGATCAAACAAAATAACTGAGAGACTGAATCGCCAGGCGATTTTAGATGAAAAAATGAAAAAGTTTTTAGCGGTGAGGAAGTTTGATTGTGTTTTCAATTTTTAATCAAACGATTTATGCCCGGTTTCACCAATTTTAGTTAGAATCACTACGAAATTTATATCATAAATTATATTTATACCACACTAACGAAACAAAATACGATTTTTACTCTCCCAACTAAAACCATATGCAGTTATTTCGTTTAGTTCGTCATTTTAACGTCATGTTTTGAAATAATAATAATCACGCATACACTGATCTACGCATTCACTGATCCACGCATACTTTGATCCACACAATCACTGATCCACGCACACATTGATCCACACCTACACTAATCCACACATATACATTAATCTATGCACACACTGATCCACGCAAACTCTGATCTATACGCATACACAAAACCATGCATACTTGGATCTATGCACACATTGATCTATGCACACATTGATTCACGCATACACTATTGAATAAAATATATTTACTTCGCTATTAAAATAAAATCACAAATGAAAATACTAACTGATGTAGGTGAAACCGTTCGTAAAACGTAAAAAATTAAAAAATAAAAACTCGATGCATGAGTGTTTGGTTGGGCCTCTCACTTGCGTGCGCTCACTGCACCAACAAATCTGTTTCTTTTATTCGTCTCTCCTCTAATTCGTCTCTCTCTCTCTCTCTCTCTCTCTCTATCTATATGTTTCTATGTATTATGTGTGCGTGCGTGCGTGTGCGTGAATTGCCACGTGATTTCACTAGTATCAGAACTGAACCTTATTTTAGGTTATGATATATTATGTAAACATATCCACTGCGCAAGTTTATGCGTGTCTGCACATGGACGGATTTCAGATTTACAGATTGTCCACCGTTACTTGTAAATTCAAATTAGGAATATATATTTAAAGTATGTTGATCAAAATCACAGTCGCTTATTTAGATAGTAATTTAATTTTTAAATTAAGCGATTTTCAATTAAATTTCAGATTAACATCGTTCCTATTTACTTTCTATTGTTTGGTCTTCACTATATAATAATTATAGCATGATTATCTAAGGCTACAATGTTTAGCGCAATGTTTAACGCTTTGATTCGGGAAGGCGCAATTTAGGCAATTGAAAGTAGATATGAATCTAGATTTTCTTTCTTTCTTTTAATGGAAATTAAGCAATCACTACTTACTAAGAATCGGAAATGTATATTTGAAATCGTGGTAAGATGTATGTATGTACATACATAGGTACGGCGCAAGTCACCGTGTGATGTCTGACTGAAGTGAAGAGATTCACGTGACTTGGCTCGCCGTTCGCGTTTCAGAGTGCTGAAATGTAGTAAACATCTAATGCGCAAGTGCTAGAGCGCGCATAAACATAGCATAGACGGGTGTGTGTTCTCGCGCCCGTTCGGTTCTAGCATGTGTTATGTGTGCGTGGGGTGTAGGCACGACGGACGGCTGGCGGAACCATTATATTCTGCCGAACCATCTGAACCACCACGGCAACAACCAGCAACAGCAGCACCAGCGGGCGCTGCAAGACGTGACCGCGGACAACCGCAGGTTCACCGAGCGCAGAAAGAAAACGGTGCGGTTCGACCATGCCGGCGACGGCGGAGGTAGCGCAATGCCCGTGTCCCAAAATCAGACCGTTGGTGTTGGTGGTGGCGGACACCGAGGTGCTGGTGAGGGAACCGGTGCCTGGCCCGCCGCCACTTGGGACGAAGAACGCCAGGGCTCGCAGGACTCACAAACGAAGGACTCAGGCATCGACACCAGTTCCACGTTCACCTCCAGCGAGGACTCTAACCGCGGCGATGTACCCAAGGTGGGAACCGCGCACACACATACTAAGATTACTTATTTAACCATCACATTTTCATGCTAAAATACATCTGTTTTATATATATATATATATATATATATATATATATATATATATATATATATATATATATATATATATATATATATATATATATATATATATATATATATATATATATATATATATATATATATATATATATATATATATATATATATATATATATATATATATATATATATACATATACATATATGGGTTACTAGACTAGACGCCAGCGTGTTTAATACCAATAAGTATAGTTGTGATTTTGTGAACAAAAACTAATAAGCATTTATTAGAAAATTCGTAAATAAAAAAATACAGCGTTTCTAATGTGTTTCTAATGCAAACTTAAACCTAAATACAAAAAAGTGTAATTTTACAAATAAAAATGTGTAATAAAACCGGTTAAAAATGTGCACAGTGCTCACACATTTAATATAAAATTACACATAAACATTGTGTGTGGTTTTTCATATAAATTTGCACAAATATACAAAATGTAGTGTAGCATGATTCATAAATTAACAAACATACAAATACCAAACTAACACAAGACTGTAAAGCTGTAATTGCTATCAAGAATTGTTTTTTATAAAAACTTTTTCAGTCGGCACAACTATTTTGAACATGTGAGCTATTTTGGGATTATAAAAATCGTGAATCATACCAATTATCTTTTAATAATACAGTTATTTTATGTTTCCGAAATTAATAATTAAAAAAAAACATATTTTGATAGTTTTTATACTAAAAACAAAACTCATCAACGCAAAAATCATTCAAAAAGTGCATTGTTTTGTGAACCCTAATAAGACTTAATAGTGCTTAAAATTGGTGACAAACGCAAAAAATGGTGCTAAAAGCAATGTTTAACGCGCACTAAATAACAGACTTGACTAGTGTGATCAATGCTTACTACAAATTTCATGATTATTCACAATCACCAAACTTATTGGTAATTCTACACACTGGCCAGTCACATAATATATATATATATATATATATATATATATATATATATATATATATATATATATATATATATATAAAACACTATGGCGTAGTTGTATATTGCTTCATAGATCAAGAATTAGCAATAGGCAATTGACACAAATTGACAAATATATTTCGTCTGATAACACAGTCGCACAAATTGACTGTGTGGAAAGTAACGTGCAAAAATGGTTCCTGTGTGCAGGTGTATATGCATACATTTCATTTCAATTTTCTAAATGTGTTATTTACTAAAATATAAATGTATATTTCAATTTCTCAGCCTCCGGAATGGCTTTCTCAATGTGCTGCCGCATGCTTGCTTTGTGATGTGCCGTCCTTCAATAGCTAGTTGAATTTAAATCATTGTTGGACAAAGTGTCTAACATTATAAAAAATCTTTTTCAAAAAATTCAATCACAACTACAGTATCACTTTGTTCATTTTGAATGAAACAGTTCCTGAAATTCTAAACGAAAATACCTATTCAATAAAATGTTTATTATTTCCAGAGTAAATCAAAATAAATTAAATCTGAGTAGATAACCCACCTATACCATCTTAAATGCGATTTTATACACCTAACTAGATTACATGTGGACGTCATTATGACGTCACTAGTCGGTTAAATATGTATACACGTTCAAATATCATAATTAAATAATGTTGGTTAATTTGTTACTAGAGATATCATTTTGACGTCACTAGTTGTCTTATAAAAATCGAATCATGATTAGAAAGATTAATCATAGCTAACTATATGTAATTTAGTATGTGACGTCACTAGTTTATCAATAAAAAGTAATTTAATACTGTGCTGCCACCATCGGTGACACCAGTTTCTATTATGAATTAATATTCCAAGGTCTAAATCTGATTGGTATGCCCCATATATTAAGTATGTTTTTTTGTGTTAATCTGTCTTCTTTGGATGTAACCTCATTTCGAAAGTGTATCTGTGCGTAGTAGTGGTACACACTATGTCCAACAACAATTTAACAGAGTTCGCCTTGAACTGAAAACGATATACTGTGCCTGCGTAACTTACATAACCTAGCTTTTTGTTTAGGGCCTAGTGTTATTTGGCTGACAATGAAGCACTCTCACAAGAGTTGGCGCGGTACCAAAATACATATTTGGCACTGGAATCACTGCTAAGGAAATCAAATAGACAACCAAAAATTTATTACTACATCCGAATTTTTCATTGCCATTGTAGCCAAACAAAAATGCCCTAGATAGATTTTCTAACTATTCGTTTCTCATTTATCTGTCTATAATAAAAAATATATCGGATCATATCTTAACCGCTAATATATCAGACCCAAGATTTATTGACGAAATTATTTTTTGTCGCAGCGACACTAATACACAATAGCTGCTAATTTAGTAAAAATTTTATCATATTATCAATAATTTTAGCGACCTCATTATTTATAAAAGTAGACACAGGAACAGCCACACTTAAAAATAAATTTAAAAAAAAAAACCTCGCATTGTTCTCTTCTAGAAACACCACAAATATCGCTCTAAAATGTCATAAACTTTACACAGGCAGAAACACACCTTCAACTAAACAAATCTAACCGCTGTCCTAACGTATTCTGCGCGACAAATTACTACTTCCGGTTTAGCAGCAGATTCAATTATAGTAACACCAAGTTTAAATATAGTCTAATTAATTTTAAAAATTCGTTTCGACAAATATATATAATTTTGTCAGATATCTGGTCTCGTAATTTCGAATAGAAATATATAAAGCTTTGTTTAATTTCGACAGCATCCTCTTTCATGGCAAGTCAGTGCTGACGGTACTCGTATGATTGGGCATATGGTACTGAAGAAAGTAATACGCGAGGGTGTTAGTTCCGCCTCAAGTGCAGCGATACTAGGACTTAAAGTTGTTGGGGGGAAAATAATGGAACATGGCGGAAGGGGGGCGATCATCGAAAAAGTGAAAAAAGGAAGCATTGCCGATGTAGAAGGTCAACTAAGGCCAGGTATATAAGTTAGAATCGTTAAAATGAAAGCATTAAATAAATACAGTATAGAATGACTCTCTTGCTTTCGTTATAAATCGCGATCTGATTGAGTATCTATTTAGTAAGGCCGAATTTGATTCACAGGAGACGAAGTAATCGAGTGGAATGGAAGATCGTTGCAAGGCAAGAGTTATCAGGAAGTATATGACGTCATATCCGAGTCAAAACAAGACACGCAAGTCGAATTGATAGTCTCGCGGAGTATGGGCAGTCGGCGTGCAGCCCAAGCAAGTTGGAGATACTCGCATACAAGCATACTACAAGGCAGAGGTAACCATAGTCAGGCCTTTTCGGTCAAACGCCTCACTTTAATTCTACTTACTTAATTAGATTTCCGCTAATTCTTTTTTTGTGGCTGTTGCTGTTATATTTCTATTTTTAATCTATAATTGGCACTACTTTTAATCTAATAATAAATAAACAAATAAATAACGAATTAAACTAAGTTTGGCTGGTGTGAATGTGAGCAAATGGATTATTATGATTTTCATTCATTTTTAACAAGTGAATTAAATGGGAGCAACAACAATATTATAGATCTGTTGAATGGGTTTTGTGGTTGCCTTAGGTATTAAAGCTATATTATTTTTTGTATATAATGGTAGATATGTATGCGAGGACGCAGGATAAACCGAGTGTCCTTGTGACTTCTCCAGGCTCGCCCGAGGTGGTCGCGCCGGTCAGGCATCGTGGACAACACACCCGCCTTGCGCCGGCTAATCCAAATGTTGGCGGTCGACTGCAGGTATTTTATTTTACACTTTACACAAAAGTTTCATCATCATTTACATACATCATTTTAAAATAACCGAGATCTGATTTCACAGACATGAATGGACCTCTGGATTAATTTCTAATCCACACATATAGTTGGAATCATTATTATAAATGTTGTTGTCTTCTTACAAAATTGTGCTGCCATTAAATAATATTACGAACTTGTAAAATCACCAAAGTAAAAACACAAATGGTGCTATTCTGTATATAAATATGTATTTATATAATCGCTATAGCCAAAATCGTTTCTATTCTGTGTTTGTTCATAGATGAAGTTGGGTTTCGACAGTGGCACATTGCAGTTAATCGTAACACTTGTCTGTGCGGCGGGATTGAATCTACGGGCGAACGGCCAACCGCGCAATCCATACGCAAAAATCTTTTTGTTACCGGACCGTAGTGAGAAATCGAAACGAAGAACAAAAACATTAGCAAATACCAATGAGCCTTGCTGGAATCAAACATTCGTTTATTCCGGTCTTAGACGATCCGACCTTAAAATGCGTATCTTAGAGGTGACTGTGTGGGACTATGTGCGGTACGGAGCGAACGATTTTCTCGGTGAAGTGCTTCTAGAACTAAACGTTTCCCCACTGGACGACGAACCCGAGTGGTACTGCATGGTCGCGCACGAAGAGGACGTCATGCAAATGCAAACGGTAATATAAACGCTACAAACACAAACAACAACCGCCGCGGCCGTTTAGTTTTAAAATCAAGTGTTACGAAAGAAATGTTGAATTCGCACAAAGCCTAGTATGATATTATTTCAGCACCATCGTCGAGAATTGGAGCCGACTGAACTAGACCTAATCCTGACTCCCACTGACCACTTATCACCGCCAAGCACGACGTCACGACTATCCGACTCGGATACGACGTCAGAGTGCGAATTGGATGGTGACGGGAGTGGTTCTGCGCGTGACCGTCGCGTCGCTGACGGCGCTAGTATATCTAGTGTTGGAAGCTCTTCGAGTCCTCCACCAGACGCAGAAGTATGTGAGAGAAGATCAAGAAGAGATATGTCACCGCAGGGACGAAAAAGAGCTGCAACCATGATGGACCGTGATAACAGAAGTCCGTACAATAGTCAACAAGGATATAGAAAAGTAAGATAATTACTGTTTTCATTTAAATTTCCTATTTAAAACACTAAATGGTGACGTCCTTAACTTCATTACTGTTTTTTTCTTCCAACTTTGCTGACTTGCGCAGTAACTTGTACAACATATCTTGAATGATTCATGTTTACACCACTTTGACCTTGTTCATTTCATATGTTCAATAAGCGAACAACAATACGTCCCGGCAAACTACTCAACGATTTAGATCATTTTCAGTAGCCAAGGTCTCAGACTACAGACACTGAGGAGCCCAGCGATTTTGGCCCAATATACGCATTCGTATATTGAGCATAGTAAACCGTTTATGTAAATAACATCTTTGAAACTATATATATATATATATATATATATATATATATATATATATATATATATATATATATAAATTTCCCAAAGTTCATGCCAAAAAAGTTAAACACACACAAAAGTTCCACAATATTTCATTTTCCGGTTGACACAGTTTATATAATCGATATATCAAATATATATCACACAACACCAAGTTTACACCACTTTCTTCATCTAGGAATTTGTATTGTTCACTTCTTGGCAAATAATCCTTTAGTAATGATGTCATGATAGCAAATATATAAAATGTTACTAAATATCAGCATTTTAAAGAAATAATCCAGAGGTTCTTTTCATTCTCATATTTGTTTTGTATCTTTGATTTTATCAAAGATTTTGATTGTTTATGTTTATTCTAGACTGGAATGGCAGGCCAAAGATCGCAATCGGCAGCCCCATCCGACTCTCCAAGTATTCACCATTCGCGATCGCGTTCGAAAAGTCCGCGACGAATAGGCGACCATCGAAGTCTTTCACCACCCGAAGGTCGGATGCACTACTCAGATTATGACGCCATGATGTTACCATCACACGCATACGTGCCCCGGTTTCAATCGCGATCTGCCACTGCGACACCAACCGGTTCGCCGAAGAAGCGACAGTTACCACAAGTGCCGCAAGCATTGCAGCGGGCACTCAAAGAGCGGGTGACGCAAGATTTAGAAGACCGAGCGCATGTTATGAAGCAACGGATGAAACAGGCGCAGACTTACCGTAGCACTGGAATGGGTGGTAAGTTATAAAACGTAAACATTGATATTTCCGGGATAAATCGTCAATTTTAAATATCAATACAGGTTGGGAACGGTACTACAGCGGTTTGAGCGATAGTGATTTAGTAACACATTCGACGAATTCACAACGTATGAGGATCAGGCGAAATTTATCACCAGATAGAGACAAAGAACTATTACAAGACTTGGGCGACAGCGATATGGAGTCTGTGGTATCCGTGACCAGTAGTGCCTTTTCAACTCAATCGGAACGCCCGAGAGGCTCCAGGAACCTCACGTAAGTTATCTTTCTCAAATCCATGCGTATTACTCATTGACAAAATGATTTATTAACGCTCCCATGGTGTGAAATACCTATGTAATTGAATAATTTTAATGTTTTTTTGTTAAGTTTATTTTAATTTGTTTTAACAGGCCTTATTGGCAGCACCCACTCTTAGATCGTAGTTCATTAAAATGTAACTCTCCTGTTAGCCCCAGAGTTAAACGTAAATTAATCCGTAGTTTATCAACCACAGAGCCTAACCCCAGATTTAACTTAAAAACTAATTCGCTAGACGAAAAATTTGCTACACCTCAAACATTTTTACTTAGTAAAACAAAATCTAAACAAAATAAAACTCAGCTTATAAAAGAAAAATATTTAAACCGAAGTTTATCGGTCACAGCTCAGTCTAAACCTAAACTAATACTAAAAAGTAATTCGCTTAACTATGAGAGTACTCAACATAAATCACCTATATTGCAACATAAAAGTAAACATTCCGAACCAAATATTTGCTGTTGTGGACGAAATATTTCTGCGCCAAATTATCGAAATCGAACTGTGTCACAACCAATGCGTTTCTCAGTTAATAAAATACTCGATTTTAGAAGTTATGTCAGCTTTGATGATTGCTTATACTCGTATAACACAGCTGGTAGCCATTTTGTGGAATGCTCATGTGAAAATGAAGTAGTCAATCAAGTTATCCAGGCATTTCCTAAAGTGGCAGAATCTCCAGAAAACGAACCCAAACATGATATTGGACATGATACTACAAGTTTGGATCAAAACTATGGAAATCATAATAAACAAATTTGTACCAACAATTCAGGGTATTC
Source organism: Nebria ingens riversi (assembly GCA_018344505.1). Classification (NCBI taxonomy): domain Eukaryota; kingdom Metazoa; phylum Arthropoda; class Insecta; order Coleoptera; family Carabidae; genus Nebria; species Nebria ingens. Next base: position 630,423 of record JADQWA010000115.1, on the reverse strand, counting down.
TTATCCTGAAACGAATCCTGAAATGATTCAACTTCAACGTAATAGCAAAAGTTTACCAAATATTGGCCTTGAACATAATTGTACTAGCACTTCTAAAACTCATGATTCTAAAAAAGTAAATATTACTAACAATCCTGAAAATATTCAATTCGGACGAAATACAGAAAATAATACTAATAGTCCTGAAAATATTCAATCAAGAAGAAATACTAAACATAATACTAACAGTTCTGAATATATGCAACTTGAACGAAATCCTGAAAATAATACCAACAATCCTGAAGATGTGGAACCCCAGAAAATTTTAAGACACAACTCTAAAAATTATGATTCTAGAAAAGTTATTAACAATCCTAAAAATATACACCTTGCACATACTAACAGTTTAAAAAAAAATTATGTTGATACAAAATTTGAATGTAATACTTCAATAAAACCTACTCCTGCAAGCGGAACTGAAAATAATGAACCCGAAAGAAATACTCCGCAAAATTATACTAACTGTCCCGATGAAGTTTGTCCTGGACGTAATAATACTAATAATGCAATTTTCGAATGTGAAAGTTCTAAAAATGTTGAACTACAAAAAGAAAACACAAGCATCAGTCCAGAAGTGGTTTATTGCAAAACAAAACATAACTATACTAACAATTCTAAAAGCATTGAGCTAGACCATTTGGATGAACATAATTCTGAATTTGGAAATCACAATAATGAAATATTGAAAGAAGACAATAAAAATGGTGATTCAGACAAAAGTGATGGAGTCAATGTAATTAAGTCAATAATAAATGAAGTCAGATTACAATTAATAGATAAGAATCGAAAATGCTCAAATTATTTTAATTTTGAAGATAATGACTCAAATAATACATCGTCAGAAAAAGATTCTATTGAAATATTGAGCGAAAATTTTAAATCTGAAGAATCTAAAACGTCAGTAGTTGAAGAAAATGAAGAACAAATTGTAGATGCTTCTCAAATAGAAGAAGAGCATAATTCAAATGGCAGTGAAGAATCTTATAATTCAAATTTAGATTCTTCAAATGAAGAAACGGTAAGACAACATTCAAAGTTTGATGATTTTGAAGTAACTAATAAATACAACGGGACTGACTCAGAAGGCTCTAGTTATGAAAGCGTCGAGTCCAGCTGTAAAAGTGTCGATTCAAAAGATTCCAGTTGTAGGAGTTTGGAAACGAAATCTAATTTTGGTTCGTTATTTTTGAAATGTCGTTCGTTTAGTATTGACACCTCTGAGGCGGTACGGAAACAATCTTTAACTCCATCGGATTCATTTTTAAAATGCAATAAATCGTTTAGCGAAGAAGTATATAATCCTAAAGTTATTTTAAGGCGAAACTCTAGTCTTAAAAATAGTATTTCAGACCAGAATAAGTCAAAAATCATTCCAAATACAACTTCAAACACATCGAATCTTAAACTAAATAAAGTGAAACAAATAAAAACTAAAAATATTCCAAAACCAATTTTAAATAATTCTCTACGAATTAAACAAAGTGATAAATGTTTAAAAGTTCAAACCCCCGCTTCTCCTTTGAAAACGAAATCGGTTAATTTTAATTTGGAAGCGAACGCTGATGGTATTGCTAGTGTAAATGCTAAATGTACTACTTTTCCCTTAATGCTTACCCTGCAAAACAAAAATGGACCGACGCATGGGAGCAGCGAGTACAACAATCGAGATAGATATGTGTACGAACGGAATTCCAGAGGAACGTCTGGCCACCATGGTGAACACGGCGAGATGCGTGACCACCGAGACATGCGCGACCGCGACATCAGAGACAGGGACCGTGACAGAGATAGAGAGGGCATTGAAGGAAAACGCGCTCAGTTTACGAGGAGTTTGTCTAATACAGAACCAACGCCTGACGAAAAAACTGGTATATACATATATTGAGCTGTTTCATATATGTTCGCTCGCCTTAATCATTTGCTTTCTGAATCACAGATGGTAGTCTGAGCGACACTGCAGTGGGTCAAATGCAGGGTTTAGAAGTACCCCAGAACAAGGAGACGCACCATCATCACCACCACCATAACAAGGAACATACGAGAGAATGGGAAAGGAGTAGAAACACCCAATTCGTCGGACTCAACAAGAAAAGCAACTCTACAAGCCAATTGTCTGCGACAGGTGAGAATTTTACCAAATAATGCTAACACTACTTGTGGATATATCACACTAATTTATTTATATATAAAACATTTTGACTACTCTGCTAACAACTACCAAAAACATTGTATTGAACCAGTATTATTATTCAAGTTGAGAAACCAATAATATGGAAGCAGTATCGAATTGTTTCTCTGATAGTTATGTGTAAATGTAGTTTGTGTATTTTTTTAAAATATAGGTTATATATTATAGATATGAAGTCAGTGACATATGTTATAGGTATTATAAATTTAACCCATTTAAAGACTAAAATCGTCAGCACAAACAAGTTATTAACATACATATAGAATTCGTCTAAAGAAGTAAACTCAATTTTAATTTTTGAACTTCAACATGATTAGAAAATGCTCATTCTATTTTTCGCAAACAAAACTATTATTTTATATCATCATAAACCGATGTAATTTAAGTAGCAATTCTATTATAATTATGCCTTTATTAAAAATACTGAAAATCTAATACAAAATCGTGCCTTATGTAACCTTAAGGGTCGTTGTTTCATTTACGTCATCAAAATGGAATGTAAGTTTAATACTGAACAGACTATACTTGTTGGTGCTACCAGTCTATAAAGTTAAATATATAAAATTTAAAAAAAAATCTTTAGATGGGTTAATATTTGTGCGTGTGTGTGTGTATTATTTCTTGAATGTGTAGTTCAACTATACTTGATATTATTAATATCATAAATGAGTCGCTCATTCTTTTCTAAGCACTTCTGATTAGTAGATATTATCGTAAAATGAATGTCTATTATTATTATTAATGTAATACACTTCAAATCTATTTGGTAGTTTTAGATAATGTAACTCTTCCGTTTGGTGAATTTATAATTTTGTATATTTACCATCGTCAATCAAATATTAAGAACAAACGAGTCAACGTCGCAAATCAATTTAAATTTTGATTCAAACACCCTATGCATATCACTACTGTGTAGTTATAACATCAATTTTTGCAAGTGAAATCATTTTTATATAATTAAAAGTCTACTTACGTTCTAATGTTCCCCCAAAAGACAACAAATTGTGAAGTAGTTTAATATAGATGTGTGATGGTGCGACTAATATAGGTCGCAAACGGAGATTGGGGTTTGGCCGGAGAGGCAAAACGTCTTTCACGGTCCATCGAAGTGAGGAGGTTCTGCCAGATGATATTCGGTTGTTATCCAAACAAACATCGTCTGCGTCGAGTGACGGAGAAGGCTCGGCTGATGGCGACAGGTCGGCCTCCCTGATTCATAGTATATGCCCCTGTTGCCAAAATTATTACAGTCAATATATAATTTGTTTTTATCCAGTTTGGACTGGACACATTTGCGTTTCTTCTAAATTAGAATTAGATATTTATTCATTTAGATCAACTGACATAGGGACTGAGTTAATCCGTGTATACATTGACAGTGTTGCTATAGAAACATGCAACACTGTACATTTGTTTAATCAACACTACCGGCATATTAATTGTTAATAATTTGTTTTCAACTTAAATAAAGAATAATTTATACTTAAGGTTAAAAGCTCAAAATTTCTAGGGACTTTTTAATTTTACTTAATTGCTTTTAAGTTATGTTTAGACACTAGGCTACATCAAAAAATAGATGAAATCAGGGTTATCACATTCCACTCCACATTTTATTGTCGAGTAAACTAACCATAATTTATTCTGTATTTTAAAATATAATAAAAATACTTATTTTGAGCAACCAAAACAAAATTTAAATATTTCACAAAAAAATCTAACATTCTACAAGACGTTATTTTAGCACATTTCAGCACACTTTACTTAAAATCAAACATTATTTTTGGATTTTACCGAATTTAATAAAATTACAAATATTTTAAACTAAATTAAATACTAAAAAAAATTGTATAAATATATGTTTACTAAAAGGTACTATTTTAGTACTGAATCTCAATTTTGTTTCTTTAGTAGAGTTAGGGAATGAATTCAAGGCTTCACTAGTTTAAATGTTTATCAATAGTTTACGTATTTGTTCTAATTTAGAAGAAACAATCCATTAAACAAATGATATATTTTGGGATCAAATAATTTCTCCCAGTTTTATGAGCACAGGTTACGATTTTACATAGAGAGAAGAGAGAGAAACCGATATTTTCGCGTTGTACATAACCGCAATTATACTATCCATAAAGAAAAGTTGTTAAAGTTTAGACTGTGATTAGGTTTGGAAGTGCGAGCTAATATATCTAGTGCGTAGTTAAGTAGCAAGTAATATTCTAGTCTAAAAGCCTACTAAAATTATAATCAATCGTTACAAAAATATGAAATATTTATATGAATATCAATCGTATTTAATTATAATACGAGTTCTTTATTAAAATAAGTAAATGATTCATGCTCTTAACGATACTTGTGACGTCACTAGAGACAAATTATTTTAAATTTCTCTGAAATGCTTAAAAGATGAAAAAGTTATTTCATATTTTAATTAACAATTTTAACAACTATAGGTATTCATAGAAAATAGAACTGGAAATGTTCGTAGAAACAATTTTCTGTGAATACGGTTGGATGTGTTTAAAAAGAATATTAGTGGGTTTTTAAGTATACTGACAGTGCATATAAAAAATACTTTTATTTTTCTATATTTATTATTATATTTAATGAGTAGAGCATAACACCTAGGCTAGCTGGGATCATTGATTCATTCGCTTGTTTTGGAGTAATTATTTTTTGTTTTAGTTTCGTTATGTGGATGGGGCGTAGAGCTATAGAAGATTTTAATCTATAAACAATTCACTAATTATTCTATAAACTGCTTGCCCGTGTCTGGTGCTGATCATATATGTATGCTATATCTTTCAGATTTTCTGTGCAATCTGTATTTTTATAGGTGTGTTGTCCAGTCATCCATGGCTAGAGTCATACAATTTTTGTTTACATAGATACAATTTATTTTTCAAAATGAATAGATTGTGTTCTTCTATTTAGTCGGCACTCTAGCAATGGCAGACGCACACATTTTATTTCAGTATTTCGCCGCGTACCTATCCGGTAAATGTGATGTTTCGTTTCTGCAGTCGTTTGTCGTTGGCACTATAAACACGCACCTCACTATCATATATCAATTTGACCCTACTACATAACCTCAATTCTCAAACAATAGATGCATACACATATGTACTACATTCGATATTTTATATAAGTATAACGCCTCAAACTAGATTTTTGTGACGTCACACTACCTCCAGATAAATACTCTGATTAGTTGTGTCACGTAAACGTAAACGCGTTTCTTTCAACAAAGATATTCCGTAGTAGCCACGAATTGTTAACGAATGTAACAATAACACACTACTTATTAGCTAAACAGAAATGAAAATCCGAGTACCAATAATAACAGACCGCGGCGTCGTGATTATCTTTAAAATTTTAGTAATTCATAATTTTGTTTGTTCTGTTCGGCTACTGCTACTACTACTACTACTCCTACTCGTACAACTAAACAGAGGGCAATGCTGGTTTCGGAAGTAGTAGAAAACGCGTACCCCCCAGTGTCTGTATACAGCGATCACAAGAAGTGGTCCCTAGTATCCCTCCGGTCCATTCCTCGTATCGCTCCATGCAGGGCCCCGGCGGTCCTAGCCTCGGCCCCGGCCCTGGGCCCGGCCCAAGCCCCGATGCGCCGGGCAATCAACGCGCGGCCAGCCTCAACTCAATCTCCAGTTCGGAAGGATCTTCGTAAGTAGTCTTCCTTGCCTTGCCTGACTGACTGAGCCTGCCTCTACTGTTGGTCTCTCTCTGTATCCACCCACAACGATAATCTCTGAATCTCTCAATATTTTCGTATGGCCCTTGCTTTCACTGTTTTATATCTAATATCAAAAACAATCAAGTGTCTATTCATTTTTTATGTCTCTTGTAAATATTTCATAAATATTTTATTAAAGTACACTTTTATTTTGGTAAATGTTTTTTTTTTACCAATTTTTACTTCATGAAAATTAAAACAATTTAGATATTTAATAGTGTTTTTAGAAAATATTAATCGTGTTTCGAGTATTTTTTTAAAATTTAAAATTGATAACAAATACTTGATTTATTATTTTGGTATTAATCTATGCATAACTAACCACAACTAACCCAGTTTACCAACTGCTGCAGATAAAATACGTCTTAAAATTCAAATACCAAAACATTAATTTACCAATAATTATATACTTTAATTAAATATTTGCGAAATATTAACATATTTATTACAACAAATGCTTGATTGTTTATAATTCGTCTATACAAGCAGGCTGTGAGCAATTTAATGTTTTATTTTTTTAATCAAACAGTGTTGATCTTCTAATAAAGTTAAACCTGAACCGGATGTCATTGTGATGTTACTTCTAAGCATGTAAATGTGTTTTTATGGTTATGTCAGTGTTTCCTTTTTAACTCTCTCTCTCAACTACATATCTCTTTCGGATTCACGTTGTTGGTTTCTCTTTCTTTTATTTTTATGCTCATCTACCTTTTCAAACCCTCCTGACTCATTATTGCTTGTATATTATTATTAATCTCTGAATTATACTGCGTTATTTTGTTGGAAACAATGGTTATTTTCTATAAAATATCTCAAACTAGTATATAATCACATTTTCTTTTGAGATTCCTGCGACGATTTAATGTTTAATTATTAATAAGAATGATTATTAAGAGTAGGTATGTATTCATAAAATGTAAGCATGTTTTGTCATATTATTTATACGTTATAGTTAAAAATTGTTAAGTCCCGTTTATTTTCTAATTTTAATTAAATCTAAGAGCCACCAACGAATATATATTTTAATAATTTAGCAGCGTAATTATATATTTTTTTAAACATGTTTTTTTATGATAATTAACTTCTTCGACATACAATCGAGTGTAATAACATAATAGTAATACGAATTAGTTACTAAAATTGCGAGTACAAGACTAACTTACGGCTTCATGTATCAGGAACGCATAAGATATGCTTTGATTTATCGCAACACATTTACTAAATTATCACTACCTTACAAATCTGGTGTTCAGGAACGCATATGGCATCTGTACAAGTCACTATTTGAATTTCAGTAACTCTACTTAACCATATGTACTCCTGATACACGATTTTAAGATTTTCTAAGGCTACTTTAGTACTTAAACTGTCGTAACTAAACTAAAAAGAATATTTCTGACTCGCACTGAATAAATATCAGTTTGGTTACTTTCTAGTTAAAGGTTGCAAACGTGACCTCAATTTGACGTCACAAGAGTAGCATATACTCTAGTCGGCTAGGGGGGTGGGGGGAGTGTTGTGGCAGCAAAGATGTGAGAAAATATAATCTTAGGGGTCATTATTGAGAATGACGTCATGTTTTTCACAGAGACCAATATGTGATCACTCATATTCAAAGTAGTTGTATATAATTTAAAATTTGGAAAGCCGCAGAGTTTTGTTGTAAACATTGTTTGTGGCTTTAAAAAAAATGTTTTACCAGGGCCTAAACTCCCTTTCTACAGTTAGGGGTCACATTTTGACTGGTATTATTATAAACGTGACTTAACATGGCCGCAGTCACATTAGTGCTACCTATCGGCCACTACTAACACCTCAAGTTAAGCGTACATGTAATTTGCACATATGCTTATGTATGTATACACTTATAACATTAAATTTAAACATGTATACGATTTACTTTGGGTGGTGTACGTTTGTTGGATAGGGTTTAAATAGTGTGAATGCGGTCTAAACATGTATGTATATATTATGTGTTGTGGCATGGGGTTTGTGCATGTAATGTTGACTGTTGGAAGATTGTTTGTTTAGAAGCACCGACTACTGCGACGAATGATCATTTTTAAACCTAAGTATGTACTTATATCATAGCATACTCCGTGCACAAAACACAACCAATCAACCAACCAATAAAACACCATCTCACTACCAATAATCAGTATCAACCAGTAGCTGCAACAATTTATCTCTCTCAGATATATATATATATATTTATATATGGATATAACCCATGTGTTCTCTCTGTCTCTCTCTATGCAACATCTTTGTGTGCTCTATATTTTTTAAACACTACCCTTTTACACTATTATTAAGTATTATTTATTGATTTTTGATTATATATATTGCTATATATTTTTTGAAATATTTAAATGATAAGGTGTCTTTCGTAATTAGAACTGACGAATTCGTCATAGATTCAATGTTAAGTCTTTATCAATAATGTTGCTATGAAAATGTATACATCTCCATAATAGTGCTATGGAAAATTATGTTTAACCAGTATTACTATAGAAGTGCCTACATTTCATGTGTATGTTTATTTTTAGATAATATTTCTAAAAAAAAATAAACATTTCCTCAATATTGATATGAAATAGTTTATATTCAGACAGTGTTGCTAGGGTAATGTAAACATTTCGACAGTCTTGGTAAATGTATGCATTTGCTCAATTTTAAAGCAACTTTTAATGCATATGTTTGTACGATATGCGACGTCTGATCTATGCTCGACGTACGTTAACAATTTTGCGCGGGATATTCAAATATAGTAGCTTTCGAATTAATTTTTGTTAATATTGGAAATTAATAGACATTGAAAATGTCTGCTTTATTGAATTTGTTTTGATTGTAAATTATGGAAAGCACCTTATAATAATTAAAAAAACTTGAACAATATTCGTAATTTGTAATTAGTTTAATGCAATGTAATACCATTTCTAATATAGGTGGTCACCATCTTTGCGGCTGGCTGGCGAAACTGGGCAACTATCTGATTTTATCGACGGACTAGGCCCCGGGCAGCTTGTGGGAAGGCAAGTGCTAGGGGCGCCGGCCCTCGGCGATATTCAACTGTCCATGTGTTACCAAAAAGGTTATTTAGAGGTTGAGGTAATAAGAGCACGTGGACTACAGTGTAGACAAGGTTCCAAAGTATTACCAGGTAAACAGAGATGACGAAATTGTCGCTTTTATGGTTGTTAATATATATTTGAATTGCAATTACAGCTCCGTATGTGAAGGTGTACCTTGTAAATGGTAAAAAGTGTATCGCCAAAGCGAAAACGTCGACAGCCCGCAGAACATTAGATCCTTTGTATCAGCAACAACTTGCTTTCAGGGAACCATTCCAAGGTTGTGTTTTACAGGTATATTATTTATAGAAATTCATTTCTATGCTATTTTTACACATAACTTTCTTCAAGCTATACAATTCTAGTTATTTCAAATTTAATTTAAATCGTATTTCATCATTTAGACTTATCCATTTTTAAGTTATAGTACATACATACATACATACATACAATAGACATACATACAATAGACATACATACAGATAACTTTTTATAGAGCTATATAAAGAAATGAATAGATATTTATATAGATAAACATAGATACCGACGCAGATATAGAATAAATAGAGATATCATGATGAAAATACTTATAGATATTTTCGTAATGCTTGTTAATTTATAGTAGAAATAATAATGTGTTTGTGTGTGATTTCAGGTAACAGTGTGGGGTGATTACGGTCGAATTGAAGGCAAAAAAGTGTTCATGGGTGTCGCTCAAATAATGCTCGACGACCTGAACCTGTCGAACATTGTGATAGGCTGGTACAAGCTGTTCGGCACCACGTCACTGGTTAGTGGGCCACCTTCGCTAGGCCTGTCACGCCGAAGTTCTATCGCTAGTTTAGACTCTCTCAAACTGTGAATTGAATCGTTCGTTCGTGTACTGTACTTTCATAGAAACCAATTCAAAACTTATATATATATATATCTATATGATAACCACCAACCACAACCAAATCAAGTCACTTGTTATAATACGCCATTTTTCACAAGATACCAACCACCTCATTGATGCATCAGCTCGGACGACAGTGCAAGCACCTAATCCATAAACACGTGATTTTGCAAAACACTTGCACGATAATAATAATAATAATACTAATAATAACCTCATTTTGCCAAACGACATCATATAACCTAATAAAACATTTCCACGTGATCAGTTTCACGAGAATCAACTTCATTTTTGCCGAACGACAATGCTTCTTCTAATCGTTGCAAGTTTTAAATCATCAAAACACTTGCACTATCTACCCGATTATCGCAAAACGATCAAACGCACGATAATTATAGTAGTGGTCATCATTTTGTTTGGTACATTCTTCCCTCCACCATATTGCATATCTGTCTCGTTGGTTTAAACATTTTCGTGCACGCCTAAAACGTTTTCAAAGACGTCGCAGAACTTTACAAATACGGCTGTTTTCTCCTCTACTGCCTAGTAGGTACGGATCATTTCATTGTACATTCATTCCTTATACCCGAACACACGCCTATATTGCATGTTATATATTTTCATAGAATTGCGTCTTTTTTCTACATACATACTACTACAAACTACTACCTACTATTGCGTTTTACTAATTACACTCGTGACCAAAAGAATTCCGTTACTAAAGGTAAATTCATATAATATGTAGGTATATATCTCTTTTACCAGACTGATTTTAGTCGACTGGTCACGACTGTAACCATGACGTACGTCTATTTTAACTCATTGCAAATAAAATACGCTTAAACAATTATATTTTTGCCGAAATTTAAATTAATATACCTAATCAATAAATAGACAGTAATTACAAAGTGGAAAGCGATGTGGTTATTTGTTCATTGAAATATAATATAAATAGAAACGAATAACCATATTCCAATTGTAGTACGGTTTTATCGCATAAAACAAATAATACCTACATAAAATGAACTCACGTATAACTTCACAGCGTTGGCTTCATCACTGATTGGAATAGAAGATGACTTGAGACAAGTTTGCATCAACTAGTTTAGATATTTGACTCTAGTTGAAATAGTTTAGATATTTGGTACTTAGTAGCACGCAAATACAAGTACACTGTCTGTGGATGTGATTTAGTTTCGAGCCAACCGAATGATTGATTGATTTTATTTTTATGTTTCAGTGAATTGTATAGTTCAGTCCACGTCGAAGTTGCAAAAAAAAGTGCTTCTGTAAATATTAAACAAAACAAAACAAAAAAATTAATAACTAAATAAATAAAAAATTAGAATTTATTAAGATTTTGTACATTTGAAAGATATATTTATAATAAGTAAAATTATAAACATTTTGACGCATCAGTACAGAACAATTGTAAAAACAAAGCTTTACCTATAAACATTAATAACGAAAAGTTGTAAGACCGGAAACATTTTCGGGTGGACAATTGGCAAAGTGATTTCAAAATACGCCACCCTGGTGGCACTTGTAAGAAGCACTGTGTGGTCGCCATTTTGTTACATTTGACAACCTCACAATTTAATTATACATATTCATTTGAATTACATATATATATATCACAACTAGTTTACACTACAAAGTGTAATTTTGCATTTTTAAGTTTGGTGATAAGTCATATATATTCTAAGTAAAAATATTTTGATTATTTAAATTTGCTAATACAAAATGGGAATATTTTATTAATTCATAGATAAAATCCATATAATTTCATTAAATTATTATTATTTAGGTGAAATGCTAGTTTTAAAACAGCTGGGACTGTTCGCTTGCCTTGATATCGCATTAAGTCACTATGACGTAGTTTTGAGATGAGTTAGTATAGTTTAACATGACGTAGCTATACTCTAACTCCTCCCACAATACGTCATAGTGACGTAATCCGTTTGCAAGGCAAGCGGGTAGGGTTTCAACATAGAGACTTTGTAGTTTTAATCGTTTCCGAACCAATGAATATCAAAAAATGTCTGATAAAAACAAAATGACTACCACCTCACACCAGTGTCACGTAAACTTTGTCAATATACAAAATCTAAGATAATATTGAACTAAAATGACTGCCAAATGAACTGATTGTCAACTTGTCGAACTAGAAATGTTTCTGGCCGCCCACAAAGATCCAATAAACAATTGCCTATAATTAACGATAAACCCAAAAAAATTAAACATGTATTTCTATCTCTCTCTATCTCTCTCTCTATCTCTCGATAAATAATACTACCTAGTAACATGATTCAACAGGAGCGGTGCGTTAAACCACGACCCAATTTAAAAGTCTCTAGTTAGAACAATATGTAGCCGACATGATAGTGCAAGTAGTGATTAAAAAAAAACAGAAAAAATAAACGATTACGTAAATTGATAAACAGAGGCGTTAAAACGAACAATGTGTGTAGTAGGGTGATATTAACTGCAAATCAAACTTGACCGTTTGCTGTGACATTATATATGCTATTTTGGGCCAATTTCATGTATCATTTTTTTTTATTACTTGTCAAAGTTTAACTATAAGTATTAAATCAAATAAACTTGAGCTTAAATTTGTAGGTTCCATAAATATTTTGTTGCGTCTTCGAGGGTCATACTTAATATTAATGTACTTTAGAGAATTGAAATCAATATTCAGTATTAAATACCGTTATAGATGTTAGTTAAACATTGATAAGTATGAATAAGTTTTGATAAAAATAATTGCCCCAAAAGTAATATCGCAACATAACTACTAAAAAAGTTTTAAAAAACCATATCTATTACTAAATATATATATATATATATATATATATATATATATATATATATATATATATATATATATATATATATATATATATATATATATATAAATATATATTATATTATAATACATACATATATTATATATTACAAACAAAATGCTTAATTGGAATTGAAAAAAACTGCTTTTTTACTTGAGATTAAATTTAACAAATATGAACTGTTAAAAAAAAGTATAAATATATAATATAGAATTATATATGATGGACATACTATTTATAGCATATTATTATTAATTATAAGTTTAACTGTTCTCTGTTGATACAGTTTTTAGTATTACCGAAGAAAATTCATTGACTGTACATTTATTTTAAATACCATCATCAAATTTATTAATCGAAATAAGCTTTGTATAATAATAGTTCCGAAAAATTCCACTGAAGATGTCTCTACTAGCGGCTTCAGTCATTTCAGTTGTCATGGCGGTTATGTAAACCGAATACGTTAATGCATTCCGTACCTATATACCTACTTAGATTTCAAACATGCCCATACGTGTAGAATTTCAAATCAAAATTCATAAAACAACGATTTTTATTAATAAATAATATTTCTATCGTAATTCTCACTAGTAAATTAATTTAGCACCGCCCTAGCATCGATTAATTTAAATATTTTAAACTGTTTTCTTCATAAAAATCAATTATCAAGAGCTGGAAGCATTAATACTTACGAACAATGAATAGTATATTGTAAAATAGGATAATATTTTTTTAAATTGTTAATATAAATTTAGTTTTTATTTTACAATTGATTATGTATTTGTTTGATTTTGATTCTAGTGCGGTGCGTGAATTTATTTGCTGATTCGTTAAACATAACTTATAAAAGCTAGTTACGCATGAAATGCATTACCGGATTCAGTGTTAATGACATATTTGTTCAACCTTATTGAAAGTAGATGAAATGTAAATATTTGTGCGTTTGTACATATAATAATCGGTATGATGAACTGCTTTTAATTAATTTATATACAAAAAAAAATACTTCGTTTTCTACCTAAGAGGTTCACTACGTATATATGATAATTGATAACCAAAAATTACAAAAACTAAAAATAAATGCAGACCTGTTTGTTCAGTGAGATGAAATTCCATAGGACATAGTTGACGACGTTAGCGGGTGTACTTATTTGAGTGCGTGTGTGAAATTGCATCAATTTTTAAATAAAATTAAACAAAAAACAAACAGTAATGTAATTAACCTCAGAGGAATGCATGAAATTCCTCGTTCGAGCAAATTTTTACCGTAACTCTACAAAAATTGGACGCTTTCAGGAGAAAATAAGTAACAATTAAAAAAACGAAGCCGCCACCTCATAAAAAACACATCCATTACACACTAAATACTATTTTAAAAACTCATTTATAACAAAACACTCTAGAACTGACAACACATGCAACTCTGACAGATCTTAACTGCTATGAATATAGGTGCATGTACGCCGATTTTTATTCAAAACGTCCCTAACAGTAACAATTTTTATATTTTATGGTTTCTAACCAAATTAATGTTAATTTTGAATAAGTAACAGTCATGTGACGTCATTCTAGAATGGAATGGAATTTTGTGCGAACGACTCCCGTTCCAAAGTTAGTCTTACAATAAAACTATTTATTTCATATACATTTTTAAGTACCTATTTTATTATATTGTTCAAACATAAAACTATTTGGCCCTAATACGTAAAAACATTTATAAATAAGACAATTTTGTGAAATGTTGCTCTATCGCATAATACATAAATGAGATTTTAGAGTTCAATTATTATGTAAAAATACCCTTTTATGCGCAAAAATATATGTAAAAACCTTAAAACTAATATAAAATATGTAAAAACTAATATTATGCTAAATCAAATACATATTTGAATAACTCACCGATTTTAATTGAAAAACTACTTGGTATTGTTGAATGCCAGTTGTCGGTACTGAATCTTGAGTTTGTTATTGCAATAACACTATTAAAAACATTTGAAATAGATACTCAAACACTTGTTTTATATGATTTAAAGATTAATTAGTTCATTTAATAAGTAAAAACAACGAAAATATTTTAAATAAAATAGGACGTGTCCCTATAAATGTACACAGCTACAAGTTAGTAGTTGGCAGAGGCTTCTGCCAGAGGTTTCTGCCAGAGACTTCTGCCAGAGGTTTCTGCCAGAGACTTCTGCCAGAGGCTTCTGCCAGAGACCTCTACCAAACTAGCCCGCCAAGCAACTGTTTAGTTACAATATGGCGGTTGGTACAGGTTTATGCCAAACGCTAGGGTTGAGTTCCAAATTGTTACTTCTTGATTATGGAGATCTATACGTTCCAAATCGATATTCTTTTGTTTTGGAACGAGTTGACTCAATTTTATCGAGTAACGGTTTGGAACGCAGCCATATTTGTTTTCGAAAGTGACGTGTTGTAATATTATAAATGCAAAACAAACTCGAGAAACTGAAGTACAAATGTAGTGAAACTATGTGAAATGGCGTCGCCCGGCATATAGGTAAACTAATTTATTTCTTGTATTTACCAAAACTAATAACAACCACTTGCAAATGTATGGGATTTTTACGTAAAACTTGGACTCACACATTTTAAGTTTATTTAATAAATCATAAATATCAATCATATATACACGCACATCATATTATACATGTTGTAAAGAAACAAGTATAACCTAACCAACAGAAAGTTAAGATATAATTTCATCCATCTGTTCTTGTCTCCTCCCATTATAGTTCATACTCTCCTGTACCTCTAAACCCCTTACATACAAACACAATTTAAAATAACAGACGATCGTTTTTACGTTCATCAACAGGCATACTATTATGTATAATATCAATGATATTCCTTACCAAAAATATGTAAATTTGTTGTTTTTAAAAGATAAATTACTTGAGATTATTATACTCTTTGTAGCTGTTACTTTTGATTGTTGGTGCACGGAAAGAGACTGAATATAAATACGATGTGTTTCATTGTTAACGTATACGTGTATGTGTTAAGCGTAAGTTTAAGTTTTCAAAGTTTTATATCATGTTTTACCCAAACGTTGTACATAACCTAACATATTATTACTTCATATGTTTTACCATTTAAGTATTATTAAAAATCTAATATACACTTAAAAATTGAATATATTCGGTTAACATCGGGTGATTTCGGTGATTTTATAAATATACGCTTATACATTTTTGTTTATTAAAACTAACTTTAATTAAAATTACAAATTAATTTCTTGTGTATTGGAGTAAGAAATTTATTTAAATTGACGTCATGAGTTGTTAGTTCGCCAATGACGTCATGAGTTGTTAGTTCGCCAATGACGTCATGCACAGGTTATGGTATATAAGTTGAATTTGTATAGTTAAATGGTAACATATGTGATGTAAAATTGTGAAAAAATCGAAAATAACGGTAGATATTTGAGAGTTTGTCGCCGATACATATATTTATAACTCCTGTGCCGATTTCTAACTCATAATATTCAAAATACTAAATAGACATTATCAAAATGATGCACATCTTAAAATGACTGTCAAATATCTTTGTAATCTATAAACATTTATGTTTCATTTTCTGGAACATTTTTCGTATATGTAAACATTCGAATTCGTTATCTAAACTGAATTAATCATTTAAATCGATCGTTTCACTTTCATTTCGTTGCCTCAAAGTCGTTTTTAATTACAATTTTCACCATAGAGTAAAAGAATGATTAACATGATTACATCTGTTAATTTGATTAACAATAATTTCCAAGAAAATCGATTGAAAATGTTTAAAAATTTACCTATCACAATAAAATATCTAAACTGTTCTTATTGTCATAAAATAAGAATCATTTCGATTAACGTTCAGATATTAAAATTGAAAATGTAGTTATTGCTTCTATTTTATATAAAATTTAGCATTAAATAAATATCGATCGATATAAATGATTAAAAATAGCTTTAGAAACAAAAAACCAAAAACTGTATATGTATGTATAAAATTCAGTACGTTTCCGAAACCATCATAAAACAAATCTCATTGTTTGGTCAACATCCGATCGTTCGGATCAGATCCGGATCGCCGTATTCAATGTTTACTTATTATATGTTTATTTATTTGATAACCAGTGGACGGTTTATGCAGTTAATCTGTTATTAGTCTAGTGTCTACAAATAATTTTGTGTATTGTTTGAAACGAGGATCAATAAGATACATTCCCGACTAGCATATCCCTATACGTCGATAATATTTCTTGTCCTCTCGTTATAATATGCCTGATGACCACCCCTTAAACACTATAGACTATTCCAAAACACTCTAATGACTGATTGTATCCATTTTATCCGGCTTCAAGAGGCCATGACAATAAACGATTGAATGAAACCTGTAATCTGTGTTTTTATTTCCCTCCACAGGAACTAACCACGATGCGTTACACAATTCAAATGTTTGAGGTCGAATTACTTCAAAAAACACATTGTAGGGAAAGATATTGGGGCTATTAAAGCCCCTAAAATTACAATTTAGGTAAGTGTTATGTTTCGTATATATGTATATAAAATTAAAGTTAATATTTCTATGCAATGCCACAAAATCACTATTAGAACAAGTGTTATTATCAGTTTGATAGTGGACGAGTGTTTCGATTATAGCTTGAAAATCAATGTTGAGATTCGAGTATTATATACTAAATATTATACCGAAAATAGCGCATTTTGTTGATGGTCGAGTGGTTTTATTGTAGCTTGATGATCAATGTATCAACGTGTTGAGAGTTGAGTCGTAGTTTTTTTTTTTTTAATTCAAATTATATATATATATATATATATATATATATATATATATATATATATATATATGTGTTTTATTGCGGTTTATTTTATAAAAATATGTTAAACAGCTTAAAAAAAATTGTTTAGTAAGAAATATTTGTTCGGTTGAGGTAAAACGAAATTCACGTGTAGTTTAATTATATAAAAGAGTGACTGGGTTAGTTGGTTCTCGCTTGTAGTTCGATGTGTGAACATTTTGGGGTTCAAGACGCGGCTAAATAACTTAGTTATTGTTTTTTTTTAAATATTATTCAAATCATGTATTATATATTAATTTAAACGATATTTATTTTTAAAATCCTCAAAAATAGCGCAATACTAGAAGTATTTGTGGTTTTCATAGAACTTAAATATTAGATATAATTCGCATTTTCTCTTCAAAAGTGACTTTCAACTCAAAAATAGCTATTTTGTATTTTATTGTTGAATTAATTATATATAAAACCTATAATTTATAAACTTATAGCAGAGTGTTAGCAATATGTTCCATTAGATGTCGCTAGTGTCGTTTATTATTATTTTCTAATATATATACTCGTATATGTATATATATATATATATATATATATATATATATATATATATATATATATAAATGGCACGTGCCAATAAATAACGTATATACAATCTTAGAATGTTGTTACTACGTCCGATCGCGTCAACATTGCAACCACTTGTTGCGTCAGAGCAAACGAAATCTGTCGTTTTATTCATACGCAATGAATCTTCAATGACAAGTTTAAAATAGCCGTCATTGTTACGTTAGTGTTCCTAACCTTATCAAATTTAATAATATAGAGTAGAGTGCTTCAAGTGACGTGATACTGAAATAGGCGTTGGCGTCATCGTAACACAAGTTACCCAAACAATAACTAATTAGTTTTTACTTTTAAAATGAAATATTGCTACCACAAACATATGCATGATCGAATCCAAGTATATTTTATAATATACCTAAGGTCTTTTCCTTAATTTAGTAATTAATCTGAAAATATGCGCTGTTATCTTTTCGTTTACACATACATATGTTGCCCGTGGAAGTCTAGCGGCCGTTCAGCTTACTACACTGCAACACTATTTATTTTTTAATTTTATAAATGCGTGTTTCGGAATCCATTTGAGGACAGTTTAATTTATATTAGTTCTCCTTTGAAAGGAACACGCCTATAGAGCTATAGTAGTCAATTGTTTTAGCTCTATTGTATTCTTGTAGGTAGTAAAATGCTGGGATATTATCATGTTTCGCTGTATTTTATCGACTTGTTGACCTACATGACGTCAATGTCATGCGGGTTGCAGTTAACCTTGTAGTCAGGGGAACAACCTAGGTTTCGCTGCGGCAACTGAGCCCTAGTTATGTATTATATCCATAGATTTATTTCAAACACATTTTGAAACTATCAAACTTAACCAATCACCCCTAATTTATGTTAATTATTAATGTCTTACTGTTTCACACACATCGAAATACAAATCACACTTTTGTATAAGCTCAAAATTAATTGTATTTTTATTTATATATAAATTCCATCCTAAAAATATTTCACAATACTAGAAATCGGTGTTGGAATTTGAAGGAAAATGAGTTAACGCGCTAGACTTTCTCCGCAAATTTTTGTTAGCCGGTTAATTACCGTTAAAATTTTATAATTAATCGAGAATGATGAGAAGGTATAGTTTGAATTTAGCATATATAATATTGAAAGCGTGAAATGTATAGTTATATCGAAATGGCGTTTTTATTCTTTCTTCTTTTAATGGAGATTGGGAACGTTGCAAAACTAAAGTAAAAGAAATGATTTGAAAGTCATTTTTGGCTGGTTTCGATTTGAACTGACTTGTCTGGACATGCAAGCAATTAAGAAATACCAAAGCAACAAAGGAGTATACATATCTAGTAGAAGTAGAAATAATTAGGAAATGTACAGAAAAAAAAAATCTCGTGCAAAAAATCGGTAATGTAGAGTTTCGGGTGGCCTTGGACTTTCGAATGCAGTCATTTGTGACTATTTACTGGATATATATATATATATATATATTCATGTATGTATTTATCTGGCACTAATAAAATTAGGAAAATATTATGTTTGCTTAACTAAATTGTTTGATTAGTTATAATTATTATTAAATCATGTTAATTACAGCAACACAAGCATTTAAGTTGCCGTTCATAAAATATAAAGAGCTTAAGTGTTCGGTGGCGTGTCAATATTTATTTATTTATTAATAATTATCAAAAAAAATGAATTAAAATTAGAGCACACATCCATACAACATAAATTTCAATACTTTTTCTTGATCGTGTTCCCATTTCGAGTAAGTACCTACATATGTATGTATTATGTATGTATACCAGTGATGGAATTACGTTATACGGCATACATATCGCACTCAAGAAAGTGACATTGCTTGATTTCGTTACGCGTGCGTGTGTTTCCGTTAATGCTTGCACTGGTATGTTTATTTGTTTAACGGTTTATACAAAATATTTTCCAACTCGGTAACATTGCAACATGTACCAACGTTTATTACGACATTTTTATGCTGGTACCAAGTGCCTTATATTGTGTCGATTATGCATTTCTGGTGGCAACTTTCTTGTAATGACGTCACCAATTGTTATTTAATATATTTTTTTTTTTAATATATATATATATATACGCAAATATTTTATATAATAGTCCAAATCAAGTCGTAAATCATTCTTAAATTCAGTGAAATATGCTAAATTTTAATATATAATACATCCAATAATAATAACATTAGTGCCTGACTTAATTTGTGCCTAACTTCAATCCGTTCGTATACGCAATTTATCCAAGTACATATTTTATAATGAATAAAACATTATAGTTGTCTAAAGAATTTCATATAGCCCCATTAGTATAAAACAATTGCGAAACCCGACAAAGAATGCACACAAGTAATTGTTTTAGAAATAGTAACGAACACCGACTGTGTCAGCTTTTTTTAACGCAACGTCCTTGACAGGCCTTGGATTTGGCAATGCTGCATTTTGAATGTCACCTGCGCCGACACGAATATTTTTTCGTCACCAATATGGCCATAAGAAGTGAGAGTTTGAGCGAAAAAGCCTATAACGTACGTCGCATATATGAGCACCCAGTAAAAACATAGTTATTACTACATTTAGCATGTATATTCATGTATGCGACCTTTCACTGCATCTACACGAGGACGCCCTCTACACTCGCCCCGCAACCCCGCCGGCGTCCCAAACTTGCCGCTTTTTCCAAACCCGGGAAGTGGAATAGTAGTTGGCCAATAGCTGTATGTAGGTCAGCGGTTCCACCAATGAGAGCACGCGTCGCTTGTCACGTGGTTTTGTTGTTATCATCAGCTGTGTCCGGGCCGCGGCAGTGCGCTCAACAGCTGTACACACTGCTTTAGACACGCGTTCTCTGTCGTTTGGACACGCGGGTGAGTGAAATGGCGATACGGGAATACGTCACTTGAATCAGCTGTTCCGTGAGTGCAAGCCGGCAACCGAACCGAACCGGCCGGTTGGAAATCAGTCAGCCACGGTCTGGCTACGTGCGCATACCTGTGTTACTTTGTCCGCTGTTACTTCAGATACTTTCCTTTGTTCTGTACGTAACACGTTACTTGGTTTGTTATTCTTTGAAAACGTTCGGAGTTTGATTATTATGAAAAAAAGTATGCGAAACCAAAATGCCAACAGTGCTGACGAAACGTTTAGTGTGAAATTGGACAGTAGGAACTTTTGCAATCCCCTAGAACCTATAAGGCTTCGCCTACTCGTACGTAGACTATTCTTCAAGGACGCCGTTATATCTTGAAGGAAAGAAGGGCTCGCGTTTGCAATAGTATAAATCAATTAGTGAAAGACTTTGTTTGTATACATATATGCGTCAATATAAATCAGTGTAAATTAATCGTAATCATGTCGACTGGAAAACGTTTAGCTAAACGATCCATTATAGGAACCAGGGTGTGTGCTTCAGGCGAAGATGGCAAATACTACGCGGGACACATCCAGGCGGTCAAAACACCGGCTTCCTTCGCCGACAACACTAACTGCATCAATCTGACGCCGAATACGCGCTACACCGTCAAATTCGATTACAAAGAAGCCGCTCCGTCGAGGGGCTATCGCGAATACCGCGAGTGCGAACTCATCGGGCCAGGCTTTCGGACCATCGCCGGGGTGCGATTGCTCGCCGGACAAAAAGTCTTCTTGACGTTCAACGGCCGGGAAGTCACCGGCGAAGTTATGCAACATCGGGCGGACACCGACGAGGTATTCATCACTGCATTCGCACCAGGTCATGAGGTATGTTACAACTGTATTATGAAAGTATTTCCAACCCTAATGACTATTATCCTTTGTTCGTTTGATGGTAGCAAATATATATATATATACTTATGTATGTATGATATATTAGGTATAGATTGCATTGACAATTATATCTATTTGATTAGATAGGTTTAATCTACGCAGAAACACCGGTAGATAATTATGATAACATAGAAATATGTTGAAAAATTCTTTTGTGATGTAATACGGTTTAAAATTTGTGCTTTATATTATAAACGTTACGCAAAGGCGTACAATGTATTTTTATTCGCCGTATGTGATTCGAATATTTTAATTTAGCGATATTTAATATTTTAAAGTGGATTTAAACAATTCTAGACGCGTTTTGTATTCCGTTATTTACGCACTCCTAACGTGTGTAAGCTTATTACCTATATATGTACACCTTCGAACATAAGTCTCGCAACCAGCATTGCATGATTTTAATGCAAGTTATGCAGCACGTATAAAATCAGTTAAATTACGTAGGTGAATCCATATCATTCGCTTATTATGGTGCATCCTACCAGTAATTTAACTGATTTTGTACGTGCTGCATAACTTGCATTAAAATCATGCAATGCTGGTTGCGAGACTTTAGGGGGCTATAAAGGGATACGACTTATGTTCGAAGGTGTACATAGGTATAATCAAACATACATTTCTGCAAATATATAAATAGAATCGCTCAAGTATCGGAAATTAAAACTAAAGCGTAAATATTATGTTATATACATTCTTATTTATTTATACTTTTGACAGTTGATTACCGATTTCTGTTTATCGTCTTCTTGACACTGGCATGCCGGTACAGTTGTATTCATAGTTTTTTTTATCTAATTCTTCATTTCTGTATTAATACGTATTTGTGAATTTTCTCAAGCCATATTAAAATTGTGATGACGTCATTGGACGAATGAATACAATAAAAAATCATTTATTTATAATTTAATATGCGAGTTACAATATAAATAAAATAAGATTTCAATTAAGTTAAATGTTTTAAAATTGTTTAGACGAATGACATTCGTTTCCGGAACCGGTGTTATAGACAACTTAGATATATATTTCGACTTAAAAACAAGTTATCAATCCCGTTTCAAATCCGGTTTTCACTTCAAACATTTTTAGGTCGTTTCACCTATTTCGGGAGACCATTCTTGCGGAAGCTTACTCATTCGCGCCTAACTATCTAGAAATAATCTGTGATATATATATATATATATATTATAACCACACGTTTTCGCATTGTTCTATTTTAAGAAGCATATACGCGCTTTTGTAGATTTGGGGATTTTTGATAATTGACGCATGCGCTGTGTATACTTTGAAAATCATGTTTGAGCATGCGCATGCACGGGCAAATATGTGCATATATGTTGATTTTAATGATTGCATCCTACCATCGTTGGTAAATGACGTCATACACAATAAAATCTCTAAGCGAACGTATGATTTCATAAAAGCCATCCGTAGTCAATACAGCTGGTCGTATTCAAGGACGAAATGTTTTGTATAATTAATATTGCATATTTATGTATATATAAATGAATTTTTTTATGATCTCCTGTTTATTTTAAAACCTTAAAGGAGCTTTCTTTGCCTTTAGTGGCTAGTTGTTATTTCTATATTTGAATATAAGAGATTTAATTTCAATTTTGAGACTTAGAGAGACTAGAAGTTATTGAATTTCGATTTGGCCTTCAGAGTTACAGAGCAGGTCACCCATATTCCACAATGTGACCTTATTTGAGAATGTGGGCCAACCGAATTTGCTGTAGTACGACCAATAGCGGCAGCACAGTCGCTGTAATACCTCTTTGTGTCAATTCGTAACTAGGGGTAGTTAAACGTCAATTGTTTTTTTAATTAACTTAGAACATAATTTGTATGCCACTTCTTAGAGACGTTTTACGATGCTTGTTTTTCACGAGTGACTCAACCTTGAATTATTACTGCTATTCCGTATCTTATTAAAGAGGTTTCTACCACCCCATTTAATTTGAATAAGCATGAAGTTATGTAGGTTCTATAACTCTATATTCAGTTTAAGTTTAATGCTTATAGTTGAGCGTCTTCGACGTATATTAACCAGGTAGATAACGCGATGGCAACCATTTAATTTTATTGTTTTAGCTGTTAACATATGTTATCGATATAAGTTTATTTTCTTTTCACAATTAATCATCGTAAGTGGTGCATATAAGTTATTGATTGATTGATTGAATACAGTAAGAATGTGTTTTTTAAGCCCTAGACACAGATGCATTTCGATTTTTATGTTTATATTTTTAAAAAAATGTTGTTTTGATTATTAAATTTATACAATCGTGTAAAAGGCTGTTTCGAAGGTGGGCCACAGCACTTGACATTTTAAATGTTGAATACCATTCTAATTGCAATATGTTGAACTTGAACACTCACTGCTGATATATTCTATATGAAATAAGTTTATTTGTCCGTAAATATGTCCTAATATATTTTATGTTGAGATACATTTAGGAAATTCAGTAAAAGTGTTAATAACCATGCGACATTTCAGTAGTTGCGTTTTCGTAATCAAAGCACAATTCTTTTCTAAAAGTTTGGCCCAAATAAAAATACAAGCTTGATTACTTTTTAATAATCTTTTATTATAAGTGTCGCGCAGAATCGATCAACACCATAAGTGTATAAGTAAGCAAGCAAGCAAACAACGCGACCTAATTTCACAAGTGCACGAATCCGTGTCACAGTGTTGCCCAGTTAACATAAACCGCGCGAATTCAGAAACGAACGTTAGTTGTAGCGTTAGAAACTGATTAAATAACTGAACACCACTCACTTGTCTCCAACCAATAGCGAAACAAACACTGCAGCGTTGTTGTTACTCTCACTTTTTGCATTGCTGCTTACCTATTTCTACATATTTCTGCTGGTTTTAAACTATTTTAATCTCTCCTACACACACACACACACACACACAGCATATGTGTGTGGCTTTTATTATTATTATTGCATTGGCGCATGCGTAATTTTTATTATTATGTAACTCAGATGTCCTTCACTGGATTACAGCATCGCTATTTGATACAACACACGACTAAATATCTATTATATTTACTAACATTCTCAATGCGTGTGTATGCAATATTTAGTAGTGTCGCCTTGCATTATTATAGGAGATATTATGGTAGGTTCTTTTGTAGAACTAGAACAGTATTGGGGTCATACGCGCGCTTCGTCCGGGTCGATATCGGTTTGAAATTGGGTCGCGCGGACGAGACTCGACACGTGTACGCGCTGCACCCCCAGCTATATACAGGCCAGGGGGTTGGCGTGTGATGTGTCGGGGTTTCTAGGGCATCGCCGGCGCTCGGCACCACGGCCACTAGAGCAACCGCGCGGCCTCACGGTGCTCTGCTGCTGTTTCGGCCTCGCGCACGGCCACGAGGTGGCCTGCTTTTAGGATGTGCACTACTGTTGTCGCTGCTGTGACCTATTTTCGGCGATTCTCTTCCCAATTGAACTAAACGTGGCCGAGTTTAACCGCTCGACCGCCGCGTTCGCTGATTCATATATATATATATATATATATATATATATATATATATATATATATATATATATATATATATATATATATATATATATATATATATATATATATATATATATATATATATATATATATATATATATATATATATATATATATATATATATATATATATATATATATATATATATATATATATATATATATATATATATATATATATATATATATATATATATATATATATATATATATATATGTATATATATATATATATATTGTTTCGGTATATTTTGTATATATATATATATACTCTATACGTACTTATATATCATATATATCAATATATATATATATATATATGTGTAGTTATTAGGCAACCCTTTTCAGACTAATTGAACTATTTAGTTGTGACGTGTGCTATTTATGACACGATTGTTATATTCTATAAATATTTTAGACTATTATTAATTAATTTAAATAATATTGTTATTTTCCAATTTTATATGAAATAATTTAGAAATTTTCAAAAATTAGCGATTAAATAAATTTTAAATGGCGGAAGAAGATTGTATGCAATTAATAATTATTTAAACAGATGAGTCTATAGTGTGATGGTATATAACCTTGTTTTAATATACAATTTCGTTAGATTAATTAATTTTTTGTTCGAAAATAATGCGGGAGGTGATTTATAAATAACTTTCAGCAAATATGTTGCAGATGTTATTTCTAATTATTTCTATTTATATTCGAGGTTATTCAAGAAAAAATATTTATATTTTTCGTTAGCCAGGGCTTAACAAATAACATTTATTCTTATATAAAATAAAATGCAATCTTCATTATTAACTGTATAAATATAATTTGAGCATTTTAAAGGAATGTGCATATAAGTTTATAAATTTCGATCATTCTAACGTGCCTAAAGTGTATATATCTAGTCGCATGTTACATCTATGATACGTTCTAGAGATGTGTTGGGTGATGGCCGGCCAGTGGACCGAATCCAATTATTTTCTAGTTCGAATTTGCAGAATTCTAATAATCGGTTCATAATTATAAAACGAAATATTTCTCAATTATTTTTACGGTTAATACCCTACACGGAATTTCGTTAGAACTATTAACAATTAAGTATTTTTGTTGTTATAACAACGGTATTCGATTAAATAGTTTACTGCAATTTCAAGAATGTATTCAGAGAATCAAGGAAGGACATATCGTGTGTTGATATTACGAAAAGAAATACGTAATGCTCGTGCTCTGGAAACAATGGAAGGCCGACAATTGTTCATTGTTTTACGAGTTATTTGACGGTTAGGAGGATGCACTCATCGATGTTTATTTCACCAAAAGAACTTTATTTAAATTGTCTTTAAAGTAGTTTTCTGCCACCCCCATTTCATAGGAATAGTTATGTGAATTATTTATGCGACATAACGCCAACATAAGAGTATGTTTTGATGAAATCATATCTAGGACATAGTTATTTATAAACCTGTTCATAAATCTATGAAAATAATTAAATTGTGTGTGTGTGTGTGAAAACGGCTTAGAAATAACGAAAACAACCCACGTCGAAGGATACTTGTTACTGTGAACCAAACACTAGTAAAAAGTACTTAAATAACAAACAAAGTATCTAGGCCATCGCATTTGATCATATGGTACATGGAGCACCCACAATGCAACGCGATAAAGACGCCTCCAACGACAGCCTTTATAACTATTTTACTTTCGATTGTTTGCTACTAAATTCTAAATGCAATTATAGTCCTTATTACTTCATTTAGAACTTCGACATAATATTTAAAACGTTTTTCAATTTCTATTCAAGCTAAACTAATCCAACTACATCTTAACTCAGATATAAAAGTAAATTTAGAAATGTTATCAATACATTTTAATCTCTGAATCGATTAATTGTGATTTTTACTTTCTTTTACGAAGTAATAAGTAAGTATTGTAATCACGAAAAAAAACTCCAATTTTAACGGAAATACAGCTTTTGACCTTCCCTGAATCGAGTCTGACTATTTCTGGAATGACGTCTGTGTGTGTGTGTGTGTGTGTGTATCTGTGAGCGCTCTACAGCCTACACTGTTTGAAGATAAAATTATGAAACTTTAAACTTAAGATTTGTATATGCCTGGGAAGAAAACCTCCTATTTTTGAAAAGCATATTCAAACCGGAAGTGCATGTTTACTTGAGTCACTTTTTGCATATCTTCGAAACGGCTGCACTTACAGTAAAATAGTTATAATTAAAGTTAAAGATATTAATTATTTGAACAACTTTTGTTTGAAACATTTCTTCAAAAAGTGTACCAGTTACGCGAAAATTGCTATTATCTTATTTATATTGCCATAGTTACATAGGTATGGAAAATTATATGTAATAAAATCGTATCTACTATGCATGTCAACTGTTTTAAATATTCAAATATTTTCACATTTAACATTTATTGTCAGTGTCACAAATAAGTTTAGTGAAAAACCGTTATAAAGATTAGTAAATAATTTAAATATTATATATAAATATTTTCTCTGGTTTAAAGTTAATTTGAAAACTAAAAAATGCCCGGCCATAATAATTTTTAATAATATGTAATGAATAATTATATTATCTTTATACTTCTATAAAATCTAAAATACATATGTTTTCTTTGGAAATCTGACTATAAACTAACTTCACACTTTTATTGGCAATGAATGAAAATATTTTCTTGAAATTTAAACATTTTATATTTTTATTTATATACTATCAAATCTAAATATACTGACTACGTAAAAGAAAGTTTAGGGCCAACACATGGCCGATGTTTAAATTTGAATTCATATATAGATTGATTAATAACTCCCTTTCTTTCGTTGTTCGAAACAGGTTTTAGATTTTTTGATGACGTATACTCCAGTTTTTGTTGTTGTTTTTGTTTATGATATATATATATATACAGTTACAGACCAAACAGTTATTTTCGCGGATACTAAAGAAATTTATCAATTTAATCTTCTGGTTTTATCATTTTTCGTTGAGTTTTTATATTATTTATATTTGAATAAAAGTATGTTATTATAGTATGTATCTAGTTCAAGTTTACGAAACGTTCTGTTAGGTTATATCATTGAAAAAATTAACAATAATTTAGGTTAATGGTGTTGGGATCTATGATTGTGAAAATACAACGGCCTTGCATATTGTACGTATGTATGTATAATAAATGATTGTAGGATATTTGTTTCTTTAGTTATCAGAGGGTAAAGTTGTATTTGTGACGTCATTCAGTATGTTCTGGGTAATTTAGTAACGTGTGTGTGTAATTTAGCGAATCATTCCCGGAAGCGCCTTCGGCGATCATACGCAAAAATTCGGCCGCGGTTGCATCGCCTTGTGTGACGCGATCTTGCAAAGCCGAAGCCGGCCGGCCGGCGGGCGAGTTGCTTGTGACCTGACCCCAATAGCTTGCAATGCGCACGCATACTCACACATGGCGGCTGTGACGTCATCTAGTTGCCCTCAGCTGTGCTCTTGCATTTCCTTTTAATAATTTTACATTTCAACAACCATTTATATAGTATTATTAAGAGTGTTTCTTACTAAAGTAGCTTTATAATAATTACATTGTATATATTTACGAAGTTTTTAGCACTATTTTATATAACTCAATAGGCGATATAAATATAAGCGTTATAACTTTGGAAAAGATATAAAATGTTGCCTTACATGTTATATAGGATAGGCCACCTGTTGGTTTCTTTTTAAAGCGTGTGTTATTTGACCAGTTTGCAACACTAACGCGCTTAACATTGATAGATATGTAGTGTCAAACCTCCGCTGTAAGGTTTGTACTACATATCTATCAATGGCAAGCGCGTTAGTGTCGCAAACTGGTCAATTATAAATGTCTATAAGGATGCATTATTAGAATAAGTAATAAGCACCATAAATGTGCTTTAACATTAAAACACTTTCAATTATCTTTAAATACAGATGTAAATTCCACTTAAAATATAAATTAACAATAACGGAATGAGTTTGATCAAAATAAATACTTATTTCATACAAATGACCTACATTTATTGTATATATTTCTTAGAAAACAATTTGTTTACGGAAGTAGTACTAACATATTCATAATATAAGACCTGATGATACAGCAAACAATAATAATCTATACACTAGTATACTAATATGAACATATGTAGAATTACATTGTGCAGCTAAATCATACATAACCTCAAATTACATACAGACAAAACAGAACAGAACGGACAATAATAAGCAAAATTACAATGCGGACATGTCGTATGCGAATTGAGGTTAGATTGAGAGAGAATCTAGTGGTAGTAGTAGTAGTAGTAGTAATGATGTAAACAGAAAGGATTTAGCGACAAGAAGAGCACGCTTGCTTGCTTGCTGCTTAGTGTATACGGTACATTTTAAAACAGCACACGAATAAGCTTGTATATTATACCGGTACTCTATGGCGAAAACCAAGATGGCCGACGACGACAATTCCGTTATAGTGTTGGCAACAGCTAACCGGCCGGCCGGCACCGGCACCAGCGAAATAGGTCAAATCAGCGTGTTCTAACACGTGGAAATGCGCGCGCATATCACATAATTAATAACAGCACTGAATCGCTTTGGAACAAACTCAATTCACTGAGCCATGTTTAGGGGCTAAAATACGAATAAAACAATAATATATTTCCCACTTTAGGGTCATATAACTACGAATTCTACGCTCTTTCTAAAAACTGGATCTAGTTTTGCTAAAGCAATTACTATTAATCATATACTTTTACTTGTGCTACAACTGTGAATTTTAATTTAATTCATATACCGGCTAAAAAACTTCTGAACTCAACCAATGGGACAAAAAAAAAAAGAGCGACTAAACAACCGCTAATCACCGAACGTGGTTTGTTTCGAAGATGAGCCACGAAATTTGTTCGGTATTTTTTGGGCGCGTTCATTGCGCGCTTCGGAGGAATGAGAGGGGGGGGGTGACGTCACTATTCGCCGGTGTTATGCCAAATGTCACCACGCTAGTTTGCATGTCGAAAAAACAAAACATTCGCTGGTTTTGCATATATATAATAACCAATTTATACGATGAATCATTCAAATATTTTAAATTATTTATTACATATGTTTAAATAAAATCTCAACGACTATTATGTTTAGCTAAGGCATAAATATACTTTGGTATTTAAGGTCAAACACATTTTTAAGCCTGATTAAAAGGGACTCTGACCCCTCTTAGCACTTCTTGAGTAAGCCACTGCTTTTAACTACCAAACCAATGTTGGTATAGTGGAAAGCAGTGGCTTACTGACTTGAAATCAGTCCCAAGTAGTCACCAACTAGTTAAAAACGATATATTTTGTATATATATATATATATAGGAACTACATCACATGAAAATGTTAACACGCCATGCGAAAGAATCTAATACATGTATAAGTTGTATCTTTCGTTAACTTTCTATTGCATGGTTAGTTAGGGTCTGATTAAATCAGCCTTGGCGACACCAAAAAATTAAAATTCCACGCTAGTGCGCCACCCTTTCGAGCCATATAGAATGTGCTATTTCACAATGAATCCGTTTGCTTACGAGGCAACAAGGACGTGACTACGCTGAAAAAAAAACTCACTGATTCCGTTAGCCACAATATCCCTATGCGTTAGTGCGCGTGCGTGCGTGTTAAGTTCCTTGTTCATTTTTTATTAACCTCAACGCATGTTCATGCTACCGACAGGTTCAATGATATAAATCTATATTTATTGTTTATTTTTGTTATTATTTTTTGCGTAACTGTAATACGGATTTTAAAATATGTTAAATTATATCTATTTATCAAAAAGTTTTTTAATACTTATAGGTATATATATTAAGAATGACGTCACGTTATATGTATAATTGTTGTTTGTAGAATGGTTAGATTTTTGTATTAAATAGAATTATGTTTGAAACATTCATAATTTATGCTGGTTTTATGTAAATATGTACATAAACATTGTTTTTATCCTGGTTGTGTTGTTGGCTAGCATTTGGTGTGTGGACCTTGATCTAAAAAGTGATCTAAAGGCGCAGGCCTTTCGTTGATAAGAGACAACGATGGCGGAAATATGAACCGGAATTTTACAACTTCCTTGTTGACCAGTGGTCGTTGCCAGCGCTCAAATAAGAACATAACATCCTATTCTGATAAAAACGTTTATATTATTTAACCCCATCAATAGAAATAGACAATTTTGATACAAAAACCGTCACATATTTTGTTTGAAATGAAATGAATAAATTTCGAGCATATAACTGACCTTACACTACATGCATAATATATAAAATCGTTTTTACATTTGAGAAATGCTAAAAATACTTAAAGACATTTCAAATGAAAAACGAAATAAAAAGTTGACAATTCGCCAAACATATACCTATAGTATAATGATTTTAAATTTATTTCCTATTTTAAATATAAAGTACACCTGATCAGATTTATGAGCCATGACCTGCTCGTAACATATATGTATGTGAAAGCGAGCAATTTTATTTGTATTTTTAATCTATAATAAAGTAACAAAAAAGCGCATAAGTGCTATAAATGTTGGGTTAAATATAGATTTTATACATCTGTGTAAGCTTCTAATTATACACTGTAGTATATATGGTCTGATTTAAATACAATTGATATTTTATTACAAATTTCATGCATTTTAAGCGTTAAATATGCAGAAAAACTGTATATCTGCGCTTGCGCTTAATATACAAGTCGGCGCATGCGCGCCGTGGACATAAAACGCCTGAAGTATGTAATACTTTGCGTGTAATTAACTTTTTAAATTGTGAAAGTGTCAGCACAGGTAGCCAACCTGAAGTTGGGAGAACCCAAGCACATAAATACCAAACAGTTAGTGTATAGTAAGGGAAAGTAAATGTATGTAGCTGTGTACGAACCCTGATATGTTATAGCGAAAGTCTCGTCGGTATACGACGTAGTTTTTCAATTTCCTCACCCCTCTACCCGACAAGCTATAACATATTTTGACCGCCACCGATCTAACCTAACCTATAAAACCACAAATTATTGCAGTCGTAGGAGCAACAACAAGTACAAACCCAAAATAATGAGATTCTAAGCAAAAAATTATCAGAAAAAAAACACACTAAACAACAACAATTGGTCAAAACATCATACGTCATAACAGGATGATGAGTACGTCATCACCAATGTTTTCGCTTTACTAATTATGTATGTATAAATGTTGTACTTTGGTATTCCCTATA
The DNA here is from genome assembly GCA_018344505.1 of Nebria ingens riversi. Lineage (NCBI taxonomy): Eukaryota > Metazoa > Arthropoda > Insecta > Coleoptera > Carabidae > Nebria > Nebria ingens. The sequence goes on along the minus strand of JADQWA010000115.1, from coordinate 597,611 downwards.
CTAAAGTTTATTAGGTACTTATAAATAAATAAATATATTTCTCGGATTTTACTTAATTAATATGAAAAACATTTACGCAGAATTCAACAAATTTTTTATTCAGTTATAAAAATTACATAACCTTTGTAAATTAACTAATTATATTTCATTTCTTTTAAATCGAAATTATTTATAATATAAACAAACACTGTCTATTTTAAATATATGTTTTATTGCCTTATAAACATGTCATAAATAACGATTAGAATATTAAAAATTACTGGAAATAGTTAAAAGAGCGAAAAGCGCTCCAAGTAGAAAATAAAGTGACGTCACGTCTCGTATTTTATTCTTCATTTAGAGCTCTTCTCCATTTATCGAACTCAAATATAGTACGTCATTTAGTCGTCACTAGTTAATTAAAAAACACTGTTTTCACCAATGCTTAAATGAATTAAGTAACTATATTCAGCATACGTCATCTACATACATAACTTCATGCCTATTCAAATTCATCATTTACTTCATAATAAAATGTGGTTACTTCAAAGCGTAGCTTTTAAAACGATTTACTACACAATATGACGTCACTGGTTAAGTAATATTCCAACCAGTAACGTTGTATTTTTTTTAGAATCGTTTTCAAAACAATAGTACAGCGTTTAAAAGTGGTTTGAGTATTTCTATAAACATTTCATGGGTATGTTACTTAGTGTGTGACGTCATTAAGTCTTAAATCTAATATGGGTGCTAAGTATTGTATGAAGTAACCGTGTTATAACTAAAATTGACTAAAATGGATTTCTGTGCTATACACGTGTGTGTTATGTCCTCGAATTGGTAATCTATCGATAGTACGCATGCGCATGGGGTGACGTCACAACAGAAAGAAAAACAAAGAAATTAGTGACACAAATGACGCACTTAAAATAACAGCTGGCTTATCGCTGCCTATAATAAGGTAAATGTAACAAAATCTATTGTGATGAACAATTTGGTCGAGTTCTAATAAATAGTTTGTTTATTTTCTTTAATATTGAGTGAAAAACATCTAGTGTCTTGGTTATCTATATATGTATATACATACATACGTGTGCTACACGTATGTATGTATGTGCTTTTCATTGTTCTTTTTGTTTGGCTTGATTAGAACACTGATCATAGGTCAGGGATTTTTTTTTTTAAATTTATTGTTTGTGGGAATATTTCACTGTTAGTTGTATTATCAATTGTATGTTATTTTTGAAATATTCAAACGTGACCTTGGGATTGTAATTGCGTTTATCTAAATCAGTGATGCCCAACTGTGTTTTCATGGTTGTCTGTTGGTCTAATGCAGTTTTGTGTTGTTGTTTTTTTTTTTGTATTGTCAAAACCAGATTATGAATGTCCAATAATAATTGCAATGCAAAAAATAATAAGGTACTTAGCGAATTGTTACAACAGACTGTGATGACGTTATGTAAAAGTGGTTTCCAAGGAAACGTTATTGCACTATTACATTCAGTAATTCTTTTTGTGTAATTCGTTTAGATAAAGAAATAAACGTCATACTGTCGCTTTTAAACTAATGATTTTATTAAATATTATCTATACATATATCGAAGCATATTTGAATGATAATGTTGATGATAACAACTGATTAGCATAATTTAATTCTTGGAAACTCATTATTCAGTTTATCAACGCGAAGTTCAATCACTTGTTTCCAAGGTGATTTTTTTAATTGTTATTTTATCTACTCTATTGTTTTTAATTCAATGTTCAATGCACTTGCTTTAGCACTTGGTAAGACAACAAAAGTTATTTGTATCAAGATTTGATTGACGGCATTTAAGCCATAGGTTTTTTTTTGTGTTTGAAAATATCGTAAACAATCATCAAATTACTATTTTGGTTTAAATACAAAAATATGTATTTTTAAATTTGGTTTAGACAACCATTGCATTTCTTATACAAAGGTGGGCCATCTGTAGGTTTCGTTTTGAAGTGGATATTATTTCGACAGTTTGCAACACTGACAAGCTTTAACTTTGAGTAGTGTCAAACCACCTTAGAGCGGAGGTTTGACACTACATATCTATCAATGTCAAGCGCGTCAGTGTTGCAAACTGTCCAAACAACATGCACTTCAAAAAGAAACTAACAGATGGCTCACTTATAGTAGGTATATTTTGTGTTTAGATACGATATTGAAATACAAATTTTTAGTCATTTAAGAAAATATAATTATCTATTCATTACATTTTATTAGAAATTATTATGGCCGGAAATTAATTTTTTTTTGTTTTCAAAATATTTATTTCGTGGTAAGGATAAGCGTCATCAATATGTGGAAATGTAATAAATGTATGCAGATTAGTTAATTTCTAGAAGTTTTATAAGTTATCCGGAAAACGGCACCGGTTTTTTTACCTCGGGGAGCGGAAGTGGGCAACACCATCGAAATTCATCACGTAATTTCCCTTTTCAAACAATCTCTCACTACTAACAAACTAACACGATATACAAATAATATTTCACTCTCTCTCCTTCACGATGTCCAGGCGTTCAAATACCATCACTTTTGTGGTCTAAACCTACCTTGCAAAAACACGCATTTCATTTCATTTCACGAGTGTGACCTACTTTCGCGTTCCACCTAGTGCGCAAGCGCTCACGTCTTTCGCTCTAAACTTATCTAGAACGAACACGACGAGCTGCCTTAGACATCCTTGGGAAGAATTTCTGATTTCTATTTGAGTTTCGTCATCTTTGCACATCAACACCGTGACAGGAGCTTATTATACGCACCATTTAATCACTGCCTATCTTCATTCGAGACTGTGACGTCACTTATATTAAATACGCTACAAATTGAATCAAATACCTAATAGATTACCTTTACCAATTATCTTCGTTGCGAAATTTTATACAAAAACTCAGTTTAAACTCATGTTCTTCCTCTGTCTATACGTTGAGTAGACAGAGTAAGAAAATTATTTAAAGTTGTTTTTGTGTAAAAAGAATATATTCTTAATAAAATTACAAGGATAAAATAAAGTATAACATAGGTATGATTGAAGTAAAAAATTGGTAATAAGTACAGTTCGCCAAGTACATATAGGTGTAATTAAATTTAATAATATGTTGCATGTCACGCAATGATTTCAGCCTACATGATAGGGTTAAAAGTTTCTAGTAGTATCCGTGTTCTGGGGATTTTTATTTGTAAGGTTGGTTCCTGGTATTACAGAGAATGGTGGTATTCGGAATTAGTGTATTATTTATTTTTGAGCTTAAGCATTCGTTCATGTGTATCTCGTATTGCAATTTTTTTTAAACAAAAAGTTTGTCATTTATCGCCCTTGTTTGTTACTCGTCGTTCGTAAGATCGAATTGGTCGCATCTTCTCCTCTGAAGATACTAAACGGATTTACACCAAATTTAATATACATAATCTATGATTACACAATTTGTGCCCTTTGTATTTTAAATCCGTTAGCCATTATATTTCCGGAGTTGGGCCCTAAAAAGGCACCGAAAATTGACTTTAACATTTTTTTAATACACCTACCAACAAAAACTAGGTACCTATATATATAAAATTCTAATATATTTTATCAAAAATGAAAACCTAACGCCACTAAAACAAAATTAATGCCAATACTTGTTTATTGAGAAACTGTTTTAATCTAACTTGTGTCGCTTGGGGCAACCGTGGTCTAGTGGTTAACGGTTCGACCTCACAGTAAGTGAACTATGAAGTTTTGCCTCGTTCGAATCCCGTCTAGGTCTAATTGGAATGTTTCACCTGTGATTTACTTCGGTAAAACGGTACATCAGCAGGTTTCTCCGGGTACTCCGAATCCCCTATCTGGCAAACATACACGCGACTCGTTAATTTCAGAATTCCATATCATACAGGGAGTCAGGGTTCGGTTAGGTACATTAATCACGGTAAATATCGCCCACGCATACAGCGCGTTGTAGTGGGATAATAATAATAATAATAATTATGATGTTTGTGTGTGTTATTGTATTATAAATTAGACATATTTAAATATGAGTGGTTTGAGTGATGAAAATTTGTTAGGGAACTGTTGCAATTGTAAACTGAGCTATGTTGATTTAAATTTTCTATTGTTATACTGACTGGCTTCACTTGATTCATCGGAATGTTTAGTCTATTGTATTTCGGCAAGAATGGTGACGTATTTAAACCACACCATGATTATCTTTTAATGATTCACTTAGGGCTTGTATAGATTCTACGATAGGTTCACATAAAAGAAATTGTTTTACAACGAAATCATTTCGAAATTTGTAGAATACATGACTCATTTTATAATGGGGTATACACTATACAGTTGTGACTCTACTTGGTAAATAGATTTTCGATTACGACGAATCTGTATAAGCGTTTGTAAATATTTTAATTGCTTTCAAAGAATTTTATTTGCATTAGGTATATAACAAAAAGAAGTACTCTAAGCGATCGATATTTAATTTAGTAAAATTCAAAATAGACAAATGTGACTCAATGTTAGACATTATTGTAATTTTGTTAGCAATTAAATAGGCCATAAAAGTGATTTCAAGCTTCTGGGCTTCGTGTGACTTTTTAGCGTTTGACGAAGTTGTAAACAAACGCGTGTTACGTAAACGAATTCGCTTTGCCAATAACGGCGTGAAGCGATTCCAGATATAAATGCACACGTGTTGGATGTTCATTCATTATTGCGTTTAACTGATGTAGTCGTTTGTTTGTTTGTGATTGGACTAGTGCGAATTAAAACACCTGGTGCATTTGGACGTACGCTGGTGACGTGTTTATCACCACATAAAGAATATTACATCAGTGTTCAATAATTGTACATATGTGTATGTATGTGTGACTACTCATACATCTAACAAATATTAGTATAGCAAACACACAGTTGCATTTATACTTGAACAGATGATTCCGCAAAAAATTCATCACCATTTCGTAGCTTTGCGAACTTGTTTATACATGTGTGTGTGTGTGTGAAGTGTAATATAGTAGCTGTAGCTGATATTAGGCTACGTTTTTATATAATCTCGTGTTACGCGAACCTATAAAACCAACAGCAATCAGCTGGCCACTTGAAAATAAATAACATCACTTGGTTGCCTTTTAAATATTGTATTAGTTAACGGTGGGTGGGTGGACGTAGATACACGCGGTCCGAATCTTCGCATTCCAATTAATTAATAATGAGATACACATGTAGGTATGTCCATTTTACAGTTTATTGACTTAACAGACGCTATTAATTTTTATATATATATATATATATATATATATATATATATATATATATATATATGTATATATATATATATATATATATATATATATATATATATATATATATATATATATATATATATATATATATATATATATATATATATATATATATATGCGTATCCTTTATATTTAATTGATATGCACCACATATGAATGATATTTGATGTTTTAAGTTTGTTTATTTGTTTGATTGATTACAGGGTCCAGTGGAGCTGGTGAAACGTTTAGAAGAAGTGCGACTGTTGGAATCGCGTAAGAGTGCCCGGCTAATGGATCAAGACACGGATTTCGCCCGGCTTGCAGACATGGTTGGCGGTGAACGGAAACGCCAAGCGAGCCATACCATCGACGTGCCGGCCACTTCTACACCGACACACGGGTTAGTCTCAAATATTTATTATTGGCTATTATTAAAAGTAAAGCTGTTTTACAAATAAATTATTTAATATATGAGTACATTTCATAGTAGATGTATGCATTTTATCATACTTTAAGTACGTTTTCAACAAAAACTGACAACCAAACAGTAATTACCTGTTTTTAGAGCAAGTCATCCATTAGCAATGGCATTCGTTCAAGGTTTTTAGTACCAAGGCCAATGTAACTATTTTATTTTTGGTTACATTTATTCCTCAATTGCACATGCATTATTGTTTAACTAACTATTACGTTATTTGCACTAACTACAACTTTTAATAACATTTAATAAACATAGAAAGAAAACAATTATATTTCAATTTGTTTTTACTCAATTCTTAAATTCTCAATATATATATAAATATATATTATTGAAAAACGACGTTGGTCGATATTTCTTTCGGGTTGTAATAAATAGATATTCGGGGCGGCCGGCATACCGATGACCTAATCTATTTCTCAACCACAAGTACATACATATATATTTGTATGTCTATTATCAAGAATTTATTTGGGATAGATGCCAAGCCAATGTGGACATTGTGATTGTCAAATAACATGTCACCTAGTGGCCACTTTGTCAAGGTCATCCGTCTGTCATTATATATTTTGAACCGCGACTAAATTTGCTTTTAATGGATAATACAATACCCACACTATTAGGTACTTATAAGTATTGAAAAATAACTTGAGTTACCTATATGGAATTTGTCAATTACCTACCCGTTATTCACCACATTATTCTGTTACTAGTAATCATTTCTAACCTAGTTTATATTACAAACACGTGCACAAGCACCAATGCTTCCAGTGCACACGACTACAGAATCGAACATTTTAAATCAAAAATATATTTTGTAGAAAATTGACAGTAAACTAAGTTTACAATTCATTTGTAGGTTTGTTTTTAAATAGTCGAATAACTTAACCGCAACTAAATAACAACCGTTAAATGGAATAAGCAACGCTACTAAAGTATTTGTAAACGTAGCAAATGTGTCTAACTTATAAGATTAAAATATGTTAATCTTCTATATTAGGTCGTAAAACTGAACAAAATAATAATTTTTTAAATCAAATTGATATTCTACAACAGTTTATTTTATTTTAAACAATTATTAAGTACTTTTCATTTAATTTTCAATAGTTTTTAAGGCCAGCAGGTATTTTGATGTTGATACGTTTTTAGCAGGTTTTAGTTACGAAATGACGTAAGGTTGTTGCCTGCGTATCTTATGCATATCTAATTTGTTTATAGATCTCGAAAACGTCGTCCAAGCCATAGTCATGATGACAACAGTCGTGACGCCCTTATGGACGAATGTAATGCGGCCTTAGTTCTCATGAGTCTATCGTGTTCACCACATTCACCCAACATAGGCAGTAAGTACATTTAGGCTCAACTAATCAAATCTAATTAACATTCCGAATCTATCCATTATTAATTTACATATTGAAACCTTGAATATTAAAAACCAAACCTATATTTTTATCTAAACACTTCCTTATTCCTAAAAACAAAAGTCGGACTCATTTAATAAATATAACCCTTAGATTAACAAATGCACTAACTGTTATTTTACTTATATATATATATATATATATATATATATATATATATATATATATATATATATATATATATATATATATATATATATATATATATATATATATATATATATATATATATATATATATATATATATATATATATATATATATATATATATATATATGTATATATATATAAATATGTATATATATATATATATATATATATATATATATATATATATATATATGTATATATATATATATATAATATATATATATATATATATATATATATATATATATATATATATATATATATATATATATATATATATATATATATATATATATATATATATATATATATATATATATATATATATATATATGTATATATATATAAATATGTATGTATATATATATATATAATATATATATATATATATATATATATATATATATATATATATATATATGTATATATATATATATATATATATATATATATATATATATATATATATATAAATATATATAAATTGTTTACTGATGGTGTAGCGCGAAAATTAGGTTTAAATCGTTTGTAAATAAGTCGATATTATCTGTTTGTAAGCAAGCTTCGAAACCCACTATAAATATACATAGTATGTTGTATCAAATTTCCATATAATACTGATCACGTGCCGGTCGCCATTACATGGTAATCATTCTTATGGTGTTTATCAATTTAACCATGGCATACCCACGTGCACACTTGTCCAAATACAACTTTTGTTAATTTTAATTCATAAATTTGCAAATATAATCTGCATTTATATGTTGTTTACATATTAAATATTACGATTGAGTCAAAGTTCAGATTTAAATCAGCAGAAAAATGCTGGTACACTTCAGCTGTTTCTCCAAAGAAAAAATTGAAATTGCTTGAATGTATTTTCATTGCTTCGACGTAGTTTTGTGATAATTATTAAATATAGATGACTTGAGACTTGAGTGATGCTTTGAAATGCTAATATTTTGTCAATCAATCATATATGAATATAAAGAAATGCTGTATTAATTTATAGTAGACGACAAAGTCAGGAAATGTTATATATGTGAATTTATTAACATTTTAAGAACTGTGTAGCCTTGAACATATACATAACAGATAACCTCAAATATCCAAAATCAAACCGTCATTTCATTGAATTGAAATATGCGGAAGACATGGCACAATAAACCGTGTAGTCAAAAATTTACCAACAACTCTCTAACACATCTATAGTGTCTTGCACTGTACTTTATAATCCAAGGAAATAGAATTATTTGTTATAAATAACACACACACACACACACCGACACGCATCGACAACCCTCCCCCCCCACACACATCGACACCGACACACACACACACCGACACAAACACCACACACACACACACACACACACACACAGCCAAACACACACACAAGTGGGGGGGGGGGGTCAAAAGGTGTATTTCCGTATGACTTTCGAGATCAAATAGTATCATGATTACTTCCTAAAATAAAAGAAAGTAAAAGTCTAACGATCCTCCTACTAAATATACATTGTTGCATTAGAATCGAAATTATATTCAATTTTGAACATACTTATGTATATACACAATGAATATTGCTTAGTAATAAAACCATGTTTATTAAACGTGTCCATTTTGAAAACGTGATATAACATTTTTAGATTAAAAAAAAAGACACGCGCTTTTAAATAAAGCAAAAAAAATATATATTCACAGCCTTGATAATAACACCTAATATAAAAATAATTGTAGGGACTGCGTAACTTCAGGCTTCTTTATCAGCTGATACGGATTTGATAGCGCGAAAATTATTATTATAATTTTTAAAAAAATTATTTCTACTTTGGAACTAATGGTGTGTAAAGTTGAGCATATCACCCCTCTTTATTACACATTATTTACTTCAAAAGCTATTCTAAAAATACCCAAACGGTAATCAATGTGCAGTGCAAACAGTTTCCCAATAATTTAAAGCTTGTATATCTAATCAGGTATTTACGAGATTAGTTCATGAAATAATTGTTCACTCAGAGTAAGCATTGCGTACGCCAATGTTTGTATCGCGTGAGATTTCATTGCAATTTTAAAAATGTTAATTGTGTAATCAGAATATAGAGTATTATAAAATCAACAAATGAATGTTTGAATAAAAATTATACCAACACCAGGAAGCATGTATTTATGGACACTCGAGCGATAATAACATGTTATATAGACGTATTTTTTGTGGCTTTGTTGATAATTTGCGTGTTTACACACTTTTTTTTTTCATGTGTTTTTTATCAAATTCATGTTATGCTAGTTTTATTTGGAATGAAGGACGCACTTAGAAAATTAACGCACGCGCGTATTTACTGTGATATTGTTTTGTAAACAGAACGTCAAGGTGTTTTGGCGAAGCTTCGGACTCGTATTGTTAGAATTTAATTAGATATAGACATAAATAGCTATTTGACATTTATAGCTGCATACTAATATTATTTTCTTGCATCTATGCTTAATTAATTTTTATGAAAGGACAATTTTGTTTAAATAATTCAACTAGATTTTTTTGCCATTAAATTAATAAAATAAAATTATTCACAAATATAGTCTATTCCTGACCACATAGGTATTACGTCATTGAATGAAGCAGTTTTAGTGTTGAAAATGTTTGATAGATGGCACTAACTGTTACTTACCCCACTGAACAAATCCCTTTTATAGAATATTACAGCAATATTTAACAATAAAATTCAATAAAAGCTGTTTTTTTTATATTATACACCACACAACTGCACATTTAGATAAATAAGCATTTTTTATAGGAAACTAATTCATAAGGGCAGCGGCGGCGTTAAATAAAATTTACATAAAAACATAGCAATATCTATATTAGTTATATATAAAACTATTATCTTTACAATCTAAAAGATTAATTTTATAATGACGTATTTCAAATATATGATTTCGATAATAAAATCAAGGTTTAATTAATGTTATTGTGACATTTTCTATATAAAATTGCCAAATCGTGACGCCCCTGTGCAAAGTTTTGCTCCGCCCCTTAAGCCATTGTGCTATGTGTAACTTGTATGTAAGACAGAGATGCTATACACTCCTGTTGTTTGAGTGTAAAATGTTCGTTATGACGTCATAACTATGTGATTTAGTATAGACTTAGGTAACTTTAACATTGCTATATTCATGTGTTATATGTTTATTTAGTTGAGCCATTTTTAAAAATCTAACGAATATAAATCTGTTTTTATAATGTAATAATAACGCAATCTTAACTAATATTTTAATTGTGTAATGAAATTGTTTTGTTCTTTTAGGTATGTGGGGTGGCACAAGTCCTGGCGGGATAAGTAGCAGTTCGTCGGCGTCATGGCGATCGGGTTCACCGTCCCCGTCGCCGCCGCTCAGCGAAAGTGACGCCGGCATCACGCCGGGCAGCACATGGAGCAGCGCCTCACCACCACCGACGCCCTTGTTGCCTCACAGCACCCCCGGCAGCGACGAGGGCATCGCACTAGACTACGACGAGTTGCCCCGCAAAAAAAAGGTCAGTGTCTCGTATTAAATAAGTTTTAATCACTTCGTTGCCCCCTTCGTGTCTAACTTATAATAAATCTTAAATCGAAAGTAGATCAATATATATATATATATATATATATATATATATATATATATATATATATATATATATATATATATATATATATTTAATTTATGCCGTTAATATATATATATATTAAGACCTTGCCTATAGTAACAAATATTAAACCCTGAATAAAAATCAACACACACATAAATCAATGGTTTCAAAATATATAATTAACGATTATAAATTTACTGTTAATACTCATGAGTGTTCACATTACATTTTCAACAGGAAGTATTAATAAGTAGGCTTTTCTCACGTCTAAGAAAGTGTTACGCGAAAATATATACATATATACGCGCGAATTTAGTGTTAAAACAGTAGTCTCCAACCTTAGACTAGTTAAAGGTATCCAAACTCACTAGTTAATTATTGAAAAAGTTATTGAATGATATTTTGAAATCGATGGTTGGTTTAGAACAGTTTGGGCACCACTGGGTTATAACTTATGATGATGTTTGGTTGCGCAAAGATGTGTATGCGCAACTAAGAGGCGTTGGCAACGAAAATACGCTATAGAAATTGGGAATAATTTCAAATTTTGTTGTCCGTTGAAGCAGTGCTAATTTAAATACAAAACAACGCTATAAAACATATGTTCACGCTTTCTTCTTTTAATGTTACACAAATTTATTGACGGAAGATCTTTTCCGCGTCCCGTATAAATAAGTGCGTACATATGTATGATGGCGAAAAATCTATAAGGAAGTGAAATTTATACTTGCCGGTTGGCACTGCTGTTTACTATAATACTAGTTGCATTTGTAATGCAGTGTGGTGGGGGTAGATCAAGAGTTCTCTTTCTAACGTCACTAGGACGGTGAAAAATATTAAATTTAAATTGATACTTATTAAAATAAATGATAGGCGGTCTAACTGGGTAACTAATTTAATTGGGAATTAAGAACAAATGAGGAATACTAGTATATACTTAATACCAACAGTTTTTGTCATATCAAGTTGATTTTCTAATTTTATGTATAGACAAACAGAATAATTCCATTCAATGGTCATGAACAGAAGAATTATTGTGTATTAGATTCCGGTGAAAGTACATACATACATACAATCTTTTATTTACTACTTTACTAATTTTCTAAATTTAAATTCTAACGGTTTAGTAACATAAAGGAACATTTCAACACACATTTCTCAAGTACGTGTTTATTGTTATGCTAAGTGAAATTATTTTATTTTATATATACACATTTAAAGAGTGCTCTACGGCGTAAACTTATGCAACCCTCACATACAGTATATATATATATATATATATATATATATATATAGATATATATATATATATATATGTATATATATATATATATATATATATATATATATATATATGTGTATATATATATATATATATATATATATATATATATATATATATATATATATATATATATATAGCTCATATACTAGGATATTAGTCGTCGCTCGTAAGACCAAAATTGGTCGCTCTTCTCCTCTGAAGATATTAAACGTATTGACACCAAACTTGGTCGCTATATATATATATATATATATATATAAATATTATATATATATATATTATATATATATATATATATAGCTCATATACAAGGATATTAATCGTCGCTCGTAAGACCAAAATTGGTCGTTCCTTCTCCTCTGAAGATACTAAACGTATTGACACCAAACTTGGTATATATAATTTATGGATACACAATTCGTGCCGTTCGTATTTTAAATTCACTAGGCCATTTATTTGTAGAGTTATTGCGATTCAAACAAGGTAACGATTTTAAATTAAAACATTTTCGAATATATTCAAAAAAAAGACCACCAAATTTGATTTTTGCGACATATATACACATGTTTGTAGTTCGGGTGCTGCGAAATGAATTTCTATTCATATAATAAATGTTGACAATGACACGCGACTCGCTACTTTATATAGTTAAAGTGTTACGATTAAAATAGTGATCCTGTGATCATTGTTTTTGATAAAAAGTGTACTTCTGAGTATTTTCAAGGTTAAAGATATTTAACCAAGGTGGACTGGTATAGAACATATGTATTGATAATGTCACGCGTGCGTTACAACGTCCGATTGCTGCTGTATTTATGTCTGAAGCGAATTTGATTGAATATAATAATAATTTAAGTACGTAGACCTGTGCATTATAATCAACGCGTCGTCAAGCTGTCTGCGTTAGCCTGAGGTGTCAAGTTCAAACGTAGACAATTTTTTTTATTTTAATCATTTGCTTGCATCAAATTTGCAGTGTCACCATATGCGTACACAGTTATTTTTATTTTAAATGTGTCAATGATATATAAAATTCTTTCATTACCAATCTCACCGTATTTATTATGAAAGTAAGAAAGAAGAGAATTATAAGTGACGTCACGTTATTTTCTATAAACGACCTTGGTTCTTTATGTGTATTTTATTGTTTAATTTATAATATTCTTATTTTAATTCATATCAATATTTGAATAAATACAAAAGAATAAACCTTCGGCGTTACTAACTTAAAAAAAAACATTGCGTTACACTGTAAAAAGAGTTTACATATTGACGAATTAAAATTGCTAGGTTTTTTTTGTCCAGCATAATCAAAACGGTACTTTCGATCTAGATATACACGGAGAAAATTATATACCGTATCATACACAATTTTATTTCACAGAAAGTCTTTTTTGTATTAGAATTTATAAAAAAAAACTCATATTGAGAAATTGAAGTAATAGAAAACGCTGTGTGGTAAAAATGGATGATTTTTTGGAAATAAATGCAATGTTTAATAGAATGGAATGGATTGCATTGTAAAAAATTGTCTGTAGCTGTAGTTTTAATAAAAAGAAATATATAGATAGCGAATTTCTTGCTCTATACCTAGTGAAAACCAATTACAAACCTAACGGTTATTGTATCATTATTTAAATTGTTTGACCATCAACGTATCCGCGTCTATTCAACATGTGTGTCTGTGTGTGTGTGTGTGTGTGTTTGATGGTTCATATTAGACGCATGGCGATTATTTTTTTGCGTTCATAACTTGTTAAAAATCTTGATACAAAATGGCGGATTGTGTGCGAATTTAATTAGAATATTTATTAACGGTATTTAGATATTATGAATGAAATAAATTTGACTCTAATTCACGGTCACACATATAGAGTTGTAACAATTTTGTTTTTCAATGTTGGTATAGTGTATATATAACATAATTAACTTTGTATTATATTATATACTCGCGCAATAAATGGGTGTAACCGGACTTACAGCTATTTTGTTTATATAATAGTTTTGATGTCATCAAGGACACAAATATAAATTACATAACCTAAAACTGTAAGTAACCGGATTCAAACACCGTGTCTTAATCTAAAGTTAGGTTATGTACAGTTATAATTTGTATCTGTGATCAGAACTAAGAGACTTATTCAAAAATGAATGACTATTTATCGTTTAAGACAAAATAATAATTAAATGCTTGTTTATTTCGGTTCTATTTTAAATATTATAGAATATTTTCGTTGGATGGAAGTCCTTGCTATTTAAAATATACCAGCAGAATGATATTTGTTTAACTATGAAATGAGCAACATAACACTAGTGGCTATAGTTAGTGTACCTAACCTAACTATCTAATACATAGTGTATAACCTTGCCTTGTAAATAGATACAACCTTGTCCGGCCTGTACGTAATACATAACCACACTTACTACACATATTTGTGACATGGGATATATAGGAAGAGAGACACACACACGCATTTAAGGTCGTTTTTCAATGGAAACCAGGGCCGTTTTATCTAATACAATGGGATATAGTAATTTTGACAATCGTATATTAAGTTTGGTAATGTTTAATTTAACGTCGCTGAAAGTAGTCAAAATATCAGGACGTTTTAGAATGTGGCTGAATTTCGATTTGAAAGAAAGTTCAAATGTTATTTTACTGGGAGTTTCAAGATGTTTTTCGATTGCAAAATGCCGAATAGAGATTTGGTAATTGAAAGATCTTGAACTTTCTATCATCATCATGTGGCTGTTAGTTATAAAACATTTGCAAAACCTACTTTGTATTTTCGCATCTTTCGATAAATTTAAGTAGGTTTAGAATTTGTTTCGTAACTGTTCGTACTTATATAACGGCGATTTTTATTAATATTTTCAATTAGAAACAAGCACAGCGTGTAATTATTTTAGTAAAATAATAATGAAGACGACTTATAAAAGAAATGACATAATCGTAGAAATGCGGAAATATAACGCAAAGATCATATTATTATTATTATTATATAAATGCTATATTAGTGTAAACACTTAAATATATTCATACCTACTACTATAATACGAAATAATCCAACAAATACTCTCAATAAATGACAAGTAATTTGGCATAGGTATAGCCTCGCTAACGGGCGTATTATTCCTAGTATTATTAGCCTCTTGTCTGGGTGCCAACACGCGATCATCTGACGCTGTTCGGTCGAATGCTGCACGTGTCACAGCCGAGCCCATCCAAGGCCACCTTAGCTGCAACACTTATCTCTACCTTCAAATATATACATAACCTCTCTTTCACTCACTCACACACACGCACACACATATGCAGTTTGATATTGCAGCGAATTATCTGCACGCGCGTTCCTGCCTGCACTACACTAGCACAAAGCTCACACCGGATCCTTGTTGTTGCCAATCGCTCTACACGCGTATATACTGCCCGGTTCTGACGTCATCATACACTATATTTCGTTGAACACGTTCACATATATGCATACGCCAAGTCACCACACGTGTGGCTTTGTTTAGCAATGCAACTATGCAATAGCATATGTTCGTCAATGATTTATGAAGGCTACATACTTGTCTATCTATACATGCATATATATACATCTTATTTTAACAGTGCCTACGCTAATTATTTACTGTATTCTTCTTACTTATCTACCAATTCAGCTCAGTATGACAGATTATTGTTAAATAAATAACGCATTTAGAAGCTACTTTAACCCTTGTTAAAAACTAACAAAATGGCGGCAATTTGTAACGACAATATTGTTTTTAAGAAAATTAATAGAACTATGCAACAAGTAGACAAACGTTCTCTCTCTCTTTTCAATTAAAAGACCCGAATTTAGAAATTAGATTGTTTCTAGATTATCAAAACAATTGTGAGTGTATTTTTTTTGCGAGTCGCTTTCACCCACCGAAACTAAAATATTATTTTATCTCAGGAGACAAGGTCGCTGACTTGATACTTGCCTTTGAATTTATCGGGTAGAGTTCCCTATGTATGTATGTATGTGTGTGTGTGTGTGTGTTTGCGTGAGCAACCAGGAATTGCCAACAAGTTCTCTAATCTCAATTATAGAAATATATTCCCCATCAGCTGTTATTCACACGCGATTTTTTACGCCTAAAATGTTTCAAGTATACAGCACGTCGATCAGTTATGTTGTTGTAGCTGCGTTTATGATTTATTTTGATGTTTTTATATTTGATTATTTTTAAATAGTTTGTTTCTGATATAAATATATATGTATATATAAACTAGTTGTTGATATATGGATTAACAAATATTTTAAGTGGCATTTACTTATTTGAAACTCATTAAGATGTTTATTCTAATTTGTTTTTCATCATTTAGATATTTTTTTAAGTTTAAAACTTGTTTTCGTATTCTAAGTAAATATTTTTTAAAGTTAACTTTATCAAGCATTTTATATGGTAATTTTTATTCAGATAGCTAAGTTGCATACGTTATTTTAACGTCATTAGTTGCATATTGTATTGAATTAATTTAATCTACTTATAAACCATAATACGATCATTTCTCCTCAAATCGAAACAACTTATTTAATGAGTGACGTCACACATTTCACAATATAGTTTCTATAAATATACGACGCCATAAAATCGCTTTAAGTATATGTTTGTTGCTTTAAGCGAGCTCAGATTTACAAATGTTTGTTGTGATGCCACCGTTTGACAAGCGCCCAGCCGGTTAGAAGACACATCTCTGTGTGTTTGTCTGCTCTTGCACCACGGCGTCATAATATAGCCAGCTGAAAGGTGGTTGTTGCGTAGTTGTGCGCGTGGGGTACATTGAACCCTATACACGTCACAGCACAAAATCCACACAGACACACACACATACATACATACATACATACATATAGAGTACGACATAGCATGGTAGGCATTAGGGGGCTGTTGCTCTCCCGGCATGTTTGACTCGGCCGTTATTTACAACCGGTCCCTCACCTCTGGATGTGCGTCGGGACCCAAACACCCCTATCCGGTCACACAAAGACTGCATTTTTTCTTCGACGAAAACATATTTCTTAGAACATGAATCACTACATGTTTAACCGTATATTGGTTATATTTCGAAACATTTATTGCACCAAGGGGCGGTGGGTAATTTTATGTGGGTCGAAATTGAATTTTCGTTTTCCCATGTATGCGTGAAAGTTGTTTCAAGTACCTAGATACTCTATAAACTTTTGATTTTATTGTTATCGGACCTGTTTTAAATGTTGTACTTTACTTAACAGCTTTAACAGTGTTGAATATATTTATTTAAATCTGATATGGTGTATAAATTACTCGTAAAAATCTAGAGTGTTCTAAATTAAATTCAAAAACAAATACATATATCCATACGTTATTGTGTATAATATACATTAACCAGTACATGTGCACATTATGTGTTGTCATCTTTTTAAAATGAATTTTTATCGAAATAAACTTTCAATATGTGTGTTATTTCGACAGTTTGCAACACTGACGCGCATAGTGACAAACTTTCTTTAATAAAATAACAATCATTGAACGGTGTAGTTTTAATAGCAATTTCAAAAAGAAACCAACTGATGGCCCGGCTTATATATGTACATATATAGTAATCTATAATATATATATATATATATATATATATATATATATATATATATATATATATATATATATATATATATATATATATATATATATATATGCATATTTCAATATATGCGTTGTTTCGACAGTTTGCAACACTGCCACGCAAAGTATCAAACTTTCTTTAATAAAACAACAATCATAGAACGGTGTAGCTTTAATAGCAATTTCAAAAAGAAACCAACTGATGGCCCGGCCTATATATGTACATATATAGTAATCTATATTATATATATATATATATATATATATATATATATTATATATATATATATATATATATAGATATAGGTGTATGTATGCGTGTTTTACCCCCATATTATTAATAATATAACCCCTAGGCGTTTATAACCCGCAGTGCTAGTAATTCGTCACTGTTGGTTACTATAGTTACGTTAACTGAATTCAATCAATCAATTACAACGGAAATCGCATTATTATTATTATTTGAGTCATGTCTGTGGCGTGCTTCATAAAACATTAATCTACATATTTAGTACACCGAAAATATTTAAAATTGTGTTTGCAAGGCGATTTTATATCGAATAGAATATAAAAAGTATGTTAGCATCCTAACCAGAGAGTTGACTATGCAAGGCTAACGACCCCACTTTTCATGGAAACGCATATGTATCTATCCTGCCACTTCATAGTCACCAACGTAACAGACAAATTTTCCCTAGCGCTCATGAAAGGCGCTGGACATGATTTAAAATTAAAAAATACTAAATTTTAATACGTATGTCAAGTGTCCCAAACAAATCTGAGCTAAGTTTACGAGCGACAAAACAAAATGTAAGATGAAAGGCGGTATGATGATCTCAGTTACCTATGAGCAATGTTAAACGCGATGACGTCACAGATTGCATTCTGTGTATTCCACCAGATAGTATTGTGTTATATGTATTGTATTATATGTAGTAGCACTAGATGTTGTCATAACATCGTGTGTTGTATTACTATGAACTGTCTATTTTGTGCGTGTGTATGTTTGTTTGTTAATGCAAAACATGGCCGAGGCTATCGTTTATATATGCCTTGTTCATTTCTATCCTATACGATAAATATTATTAACAAACAACTACAATATTGCTTGGTAGCCTTGGGATGCACACACAACATGTTTTTACGCAGAAAATCACATGTTTGTTACTGTTAAAGATGTATATATCTATGAATTTAGCCATACATCGCCATGTTTTTTTTCAAGGTTATGTACTTTTACCGAAATGAAAACCCTATCAAATGCTTCACATTTATACAATTTTCAGAAATAAATTCACACTTATTCGTTATTTGTACTGATTATTAAAAAAAAGACTTGTAATTTATTTTAGACAGGTTATTATTTTGTAAATTTATTAATGCAATAGCAATAGTTTGATATACCTTAGCTACCTATAGTAGAAAGCGATAAAAATTAAATAAAAAGCGTATCCAATCTTCATTGGACGGGTATCCCGTCGTAAACAACACCCACACGTAATAGATGTAAATTGTATGTGGCAATCTGCGCTGCGCTGTTCTTCCGTAGCACATCTCTATTATTCACAAATATCGGCAGCACGCCACCATACCATACGCAATAAATGTACCCACAGTGGAAAAGAGGCTAACACACGCACATCACACCACAGACCGTTGAACTCCGAAATCTCCAGTAGATTCATTTCACTTCGTTGTGTTGCATTTGTGTGTTTACATTGCTATCCTTGTTTATCAGCGCGTCCTTGTCGTACCGGCATATTAGGCGACTGACCATAACCATACCCTGTATACATATACAGTTCGAAGTAACTAACCAACCAACCAACAGAGTATCGTTAACCGATTTAAATACTTATACCGACATATAAATAAAAGTCACTTGTTGTTTCAACGCAAATATAACTCATCTACATTATTGTGACGTCATAAGCTATGAATGATTAGAATATAGGTTTATACTTTTCCCCATGATGCAACTGCAAGTGAGAACCATGGTAAGGGACGAAGTGGTGCTATTGTTTCGCGGGGAGGTTGATGCTGCACTGGTATAGAGGCATTGCCCTCTTCGCGATACTAAACTAACACTGGCGGCGATACAATTAGGATTTAGGAATATCGAAATGCCTCAAAAAATCGTTAATTAATTTAATAATAACTTTCATTATTCATACAAATCATTAATTAAATAGATAACTAATTACTTTCTAAAAATTGCGTTAATTGGTATCATCTATGATACTTTTCCTGACTAGGTACACACTCCCAAATGATTTATAGATAAGAACCACTGGTTTAGATCTTTAAAAAAAATGTTAAAATTGCGTAAACTGCAAATATAATGATAACTTTCAAGTGTAAACGAGAATTTTTAATTTAAACTTGCCGCCTTTATATTAGAAGTAATTTAGTTTCAACCAGGTTGGCAACATTGGTTGTTTTTTTTTTAAGGGAAGAAGCGGTTTGACATATGTCAAAATTTATGGTTGAAGTTAAACTAAATCAAATTATTCTTGTGTTATTGTGTGAAAGACTGCGTAAGTTTAACAGTTTTTATTTTGGATTTATTAAATTAAGTGTACATTACGCGTGTTACGTGATTAGAACAAACATATAACAACTGTATAAACAACTTGGCCAAGACAAATAAATATTTAAGACAGATTTAATTACAAGTGAAGCATAAATGTTTAGATAAATCATGCGAAACAGAATAGTTTATATGTCATTTCACTTTTCATTTGTGGCGCATTGTTTTCTAAACATCTTTTTTGTTTAGCCACACCACTAAAACGTTAAATATATAGTAATAAATCTTTCGGAATGTTTTCTACGCCATTCACTGGAATCGTACAACTTTCGCTTGGATCGCTATTATAGGATAGGTTCGTTTTGTCACCTATTATACTTTCTATAAATGCTATAATTATTTTTAAATAACACTTTTATAGTCAACACATTTTTTCCAAACCAATTATGCAATTTGTTCCGTATTTCCGTATATATAAAATTATAATCGCGATTCTGATTTTCCAATCAGCAAATAATTAATATATGGTAACCAAATTTTTTCAGCTTGATTCGGGGGGGGGGGGGGGGTAATGGGATATATTAGTAAAAATAAACATGCATAACTAATTTATTGATATATATAATTAGTATAATGCATGTAATTGATTAGATTCTTGCATAATGCACTTACGTTTATATATTTTTTAAGTTATTTATAAACATTTTGCACTTTTACTAAACAATTTAGCACATTTCTAAATGCAAAATACAACAATAATATACAAAGAAGCACGAACTGTTTGAGTAGGAATAGATTTTTGTTTGTACAACGATCAGCTGTTTATGACGTAGTTGAAACTATTTTCAGTTAAATAAACTCACTCTTAAAATAAATCTCATTTATCAACTAAATAGTTTTTGATTTTTCTAAAATATTAACTACAAAAAATCGGTTATTAAATTTTCTAATTTATATATTTATTTTCTGTTTTCCTATTACTTTATTTTCGCAATCGACCCAACCTCCACTGTAAGGAAGTTTAACACTGTATATCTATCAATGTTAAGCACATCAGTGTTGCAAACTGTCGAAATATCACACACTTTTTAAAAAACCAACAGTTGGCCCACCCTATATATATATATATATATATATATATATATATATATATATATATATATATATATATATATATATATATATATATATATATATATATATATAAATATATATATATATATATATATATTTTATTTTTTTTTTTTGTTTCATTTGTATTATTTCGAGAAAATAACAAAAGAAGGGATATTGTTTTGTTATACGCAGTAGTCTCTTGTGTGCATGCTCTAGACTCTATTGAAGACGGTTATCACTTAGCGAAAGCTCGGTTTCGCCGGCACTGTTTATTGTTTACATCGAACGCAGTTCGCTTGGCTGGTACGGTGTCCACGTGTGCGCAGTTTGTAGCCGGTGTCGGGGTCATGCACCTGATCGGCACCGACTCCAACTCCGACGAGTTGGCTTAGCCTATGAACGTAATGCGAAACAACGGAAAACGAACGGGCGGCAACGGGCATCATAACATACTTTATTCCCTCCACAGTCTACACTGTGGACGGGATCTATCTAGCAAATCGTCACCACCGCTATCATCTGTCTCTCCGCTGCACTGTTGCTGCTGCGTATATGTACTTTGTGACGCAGTTTCTCGATGTATCTCCCATCTCTTTTGCACGATTTATCTAATTTCTTCTTATTATCCTGCTCAGTGTTGCGCACGGCGCTACTTTTGTTTTCGTTGCATCCTTGTTCAATTCTTGACTATCTTTGTTTTCTTTGTGAGTGTGTGACATCGCCTTGGCTACAACAGGCTTTTTTGCCGTTAGTTTTTGTTCGTTTTTTAAGTTTTCCTATCCATAGTTGCCAATGTTATTTCGTTTGGTCAGTGGCGCACGCCGATTTTCGAAACCATTACCAGATAACAACACTTTTTGTTAATAAGGTTATCTTGTATTATTATGATAATGTTTATCAATTTAGCGAAACTTTAGTATTTTAATGAATAATGGATTTGTTTACTAACATTTACTAATTCGGTCAAATATATTTGTCCTTGTTTTACAAACAAACAAAAAATCTAGTAAATAAACGCGTTGTTGATTCAGATATCATTTCAGTAACAATTTTGCAAATTAAACTTGATGATATTCAAATTTTAGTCTATATGTGTGAAAGGAAATGAAAATTTAATAAGCAATGAACATCTTGTAAAGAATGTAATTTAAATACGATTATCTATGCATAAATGGCTGTGTCATTGGTGTGTGCGTGCGCTATTAATTAGCTTAATACACGTGTGTAGTGTTTAATTAGGCAAAAGATGTTTTTCGTCCTTCGCAAAACGCGTAATGCAACATTCTACGCCACGTGCCTTTGTGTATCAACATATTGATCGAGTCGTCCCGTTCGGGAATCATCGGTTACTATCGGGATGAAAATCGACTCGAATATTGGACGACTTTTCCTTTGTTCTCTGACGCTGTATAGACACTGGATTCGCTGATAAACGGTTCGCAGAAATCTATATATTTGTATTGATTTGATAAAATCAAGAGGGGAGATAATGAAACCTTCAATCATTCGAACATATATTTAATGATGGTCTAAATAATTAATTAATTAAATGAAGTATAATAATTTAGAGTTGTTTACTATAACTGTATTAAAATCTAGCAAAAAAAATAAATTTTAGCCACATTTCAGACTGTAAATTGAAAATAAAATAGATTTATGTATCTTTAAACAATTATCTTCTAATACAAATGACTAAAAATAAAATCAATACAAATAGAAGTTAAACATATTTCACATAACCTCCTATATATAGACATTTCCAAGAATAAATTGACATTTTATTAAAATAGAACTTCTGTTCTGAAGAGTTCAATGATTGTTTCCGAAGAACACAAACAAAATAAACAATTACGTGAAATATATTTCTTTTCAAAGTAAACATTCAAATTTTATCTAACCTTAAAAATCAGTTATATTTTTTAAAAACACTAAACATTTCACTACAAATATGCAATCCGATAATAGTGAAACCACAGCTACAGTCTAGATAAGATAATACATTATGTTGAAACAAAAAATAAGTTTTCTTCACTCTAATTCACTTTTAAAGTTTATTTTCACAAATAAACATTCATGTTAGAAAGCTCTGATCAAATGTTGCAAAATCGCAATAATCGATTGGCATTCAATCATATATTTGTGTTGACTCGGTATAAAATACAGGTGAATGGTCAGTTTGAACATATAATCGCGCATGAGATTGTAATTGACCTCCTTATTGTTCACGACGACACCGAGTTCATCTATTTATTAGTGAATGCAGTGCAACCAACAAAAGGACATTAACTCCTACTTAAATAACTATACACATCTTCTGTATTATGTATTTAAATATGACTACATATAAACCTTATATATACTTGCATTGTCAACGTCGAATAGACAAAAATAAATTGAATATAAATCACATACTTATCTTTTTTTACTTTCTTATACGAATGTATATAAGGAAGTATTGTAATCATGAAAAAAAATCGAGATTTTAACGAAAATACATCTTTTGACCTTCCCTGAGTCGAGTCTGACTATTTCAGAATTAACTTAAAACTTGTATATGGCTCGGAAGAAAACCTTCTATTTTTGAAAAGAATATTAATATTTTTTAGAAATTCTGCAATATCTCCAAAACGGCTGCACTTACAGAAAATATACTAGTATTCAAATTGAAAGATATTAATATTATGCACAACTTTTGTTTAAACAATTTCTTCAAAAAGTTTACCGATTTCAAGAAAATCACTATTTACATTTTTGAATATCTTATTTATGTTGCCATGGTTACGTAGGTATAGGAAATTATACTTATAGTTAGTAAAATATTAAAACATATAGACATATTTTGTTAGGTTTTTAATTCATTTGAGGTCTAAAACATCTGCAGTGTCTTACCCTTTACTTTCTTATACGTAGTAGTATATATTAATAAATATATTATATGCCTAATACATATAAGAAAGTGCAGTGCAACATTGCAGATACTAGAATAGCAGAAGAAAAGTCTAAAATGCAATACAATAGGGTATTTCTCAAATATTTCTAGCAATTAGCGATTTTGATTCTAGATCTTAGGTTCTTGTCTTGTTTACCCAATGTATAGGCAGCGAAAGAAGAAGAAGAAGCGTTTTAACTGAGCTAAGCGGAGGTTTTGTGTAAAATGTATATAGCTATATAAAATGTATTAGGAATTTAAAATTGCCCGCGAAGCGGGCATTAGATAATTATTTAGGGGGAAATATTAAAGTTATATGTCATACTTTATGGTTGGTGCTATTTAAATGTCTAAAACAACCATATTTCAAAAGCAAACTCAGTGTAATTGATCCTTAACTCATCTAACGTCACGATGACGTCAGACAAATGACTGCCATGTTGTAGTACTCTACTACTATCTAAAATAGCTACTGCTTCACTCTTAACTTTTTAATAATTTGATTGATGACGAAAATAACAATTATATATAAATATATGTAATAATATGTAGGTGATCTATAAAAAAGTCATTAGGCCGGTGTCGAGGCTACGCTAATTTGTGTATGTGTGCATTTATTGACAATATTGTTATGCTAACGTGTACTTTGCGTGAAGTGAATAACATGTGAAACTGTGTGTAAAGTATTTTTAGATCGATGTAGTATGTGTGGTGGACTGATTCCGTGCGGTTCTTTGTGTCTGTGTGTTTGGTGTTTCGTAGTGTCGAGAGGGGACAACATATTAAACACGTCCTGACCTTTGGTGAATCATGTCACCCAGGAAGTCCCGTGCGTTATAATATTTATCTCTTGAAAGTAGAACGGTTGTTGTATTCAAAAATAACTATAGTATTGGCGCTGTAAGCTGTAAGCATTTGTGCAACTTGTTATTGAATATTTAAATATGATGACGCTTTTCACTCATCAGAAATTAATTATTTGATAGATTTGAACGCAAGAATGTTATCTTAGATACACATTTCTTATAGTGTAGTTGCCACCTGTAGCTTTTAGTTATTTTATTCCCCTAACATTGGTATTGTAGTAGACTCTACCTGTGTCGACTGCATCCCTCTATAGCTGTGCAGGTCATATATGAGGGTGAACACCTGAGTTTTAAACCAGGACCGGTTACCATGAGTTTTTGTTCTCTTTTTTCATTTTCGAAAACACATCTGCTGTTTCTCCTCTAACCTCTTATTCCTAACCAGCATAAAGGAGATTTTTTATTCAAAATGGCTACTTAACCATATTTTATAAAGAAATTCATAACCTCACTAGTTACATTTCGTAATTTGGTATAAATATTTAATTTTCCTATTTCGATTATCGTAATTGCTATCTTAGTTCGGAAAATTTGTTTTAAAGGGATGATAAATCGAATTTTGTTAATTTGAATCGCTTTCGCATATGATTTGAAATTATTTAAATATGTTTGAAATGAGAGAAGTCTTCTTCCACAGAAGAAGACTTCTCTTATTTCAAACCTATTATATCCAATCCACAACAGGGTTAAGAATTTTCAACAATTATTTAAATATGTTGAAGAAAAATCATCATAGGTATAATTGTTATTTTTAGTGTAAAAATGTGCAATTCTAAGAAATGTTTTCATATAATGATGTTTGTTGGTCGAAAAATATATTTTAAGAACCACTAGATGTTGAAGCCCTATTGCAATTGTCTAATAATTGTTTTATTTTTGTGTTTTAGGCGAGTCGACTTGTATTCCAATGCACCTGGCCGGGATGTTTGGTTATAACAACAACTTGTGATGCGATTGAAGCTCATGTGCGCAGCACACATTTACGGTAAGATAAATCTCGAAATTATTATTTATACAAGCAATTTAACTGTTTTCGAAAACATCTGTAATAATATAATGAGGAGCAACATTTTGAATTTGATACATTTCTATTGAAATTAAAAGTAATGATGAACTGAAACGTTTTGTTTATTACTTAATATCTAGTCAGTTTTTATGTTATTATTATTGAGACTGTTAAATAGATATTTAATATATTATTACATATATTCATTTCCTTTATTACGAATCGTTAATTTCAATTTAACGAGACATGTCTAACTAATAGACATTTTTGTATAAAGTAATTTCTCTGCACTCATACTTTGAGTATTTTCTAACTCACTTAACTAAGTAGGAAATATTAAATTTAATAACTATTTTATTTGATAAACACTATTGCTATATTCGTAATAAAACTTAATTCATAATATAGGGTACAATTCAATAAAATAAATCAAACAGTGTCCCTAACTTAAAAACAAACGTGATAATAATCACGTACACACACACACAATTTATCAAGACACTTTCCAATCCAAACGCGAACGCGTCAGTACCGTATTTGTCGAAATACCGGCCGGGCGTCTGTCATAATATCAGACAACGGGCCGGTTAAAACCCGTATAATAACCCCGACCATCGACACCATTAACGGTGGATCGCCGAACTTGTTCGAAACACGAATGCACGCGTTCAAGGTCACGCGCAAACAACCGCGACCTTGCCAGTTTATGTACCTTTGTCTTGAGATCATATGTTCACAGTTTGACGTTTTCGTGACACGTTGTATGTAATTCGAACAAAGAAAATTACATACGTCGCGTGTCACGTGACTTTTTGGGTCGTGGTGTGCCAATCATTACTGCATTACCAAAGTTATAATGTCAGGGTTACCTAACTGTGCTGATTGAATAATGCGATTGCAATAGATTATTTTATTTTGGTGTCTAGTTTAATGGTATTTATAATTCAATTTTAACTAAATATATTTTTGGTCAATTTTCTGTATGTATGGTCTCTTTTGTTGCAGTGATGTAAAACCATTGGATCACGAGGAGGAATTCTATTACACTGAAGTGGAGATGGGGCAACATACGTCATCGCCACCGACAATGTCCCATCAGGACATGGCACGTCCGTTCCATGAGGACCCAGAATATCAACGACAAATCGTCGGCTCATTCCGGCAAGGCCTGCTGGCAAGCCAAGCCGGACCCATAAACATCCCACCAATCACACTTCACCATACACACAACCCTCAACAACAAGCGCCGCCCACACACCCGTACCAACAACAACCCAGCTCGCCACAAAAACTACTAAAACTCAGTCCGCGTCCTACCAATTGTTTCCCATACCCTTCGCCTTCGTCAAGCAATGGCAGTCCACCTGCATTACTGGCGTTAAGCACTGGCAAAAGTCCGGCTAGTCCAAGTCGGAGAATCCGCGGCGAGAACAAGAAATGCCGAAAAGTCTATGGGATGGAGCACAGGGAACAATGGTGTACACAATGTAAGTGGAAGAAAGCATGCAGTCGGTTTGGTGACTAAAAAAAGTTATTTTTAAACTGAATTTTGGACACAAGATAGTGCGGAATTCGTTTGGTCAAAGTACAGATCTCACCCTAATCAGTACAATTGTTTGATTTACAATCGTAACTCAGTTGCATGGCGCTCAGGATGTCAAGACATTGAATTGGTAAAGTGATTTTAACGCCGCCCTGGTGACGAATTCACCATTCTAAACGTTAATTCACTTTGCTAATAACAATTTAGTAACCGATATAGAACTGAATTGAGTTTCAATGAAAGAAAAAGCTTATTTTTGCGAAACACTTCCAGTTATGCTTGCGCCATTTTGTTTGGTATTTTTCAATATTTTTAGTACTACATAAATAATTATTACATCCATTAATTATGGCCCAAAAATAATACCTTTTATTTGCAAAAATAACACATTTATAATCAAAATATCCGGAGTATAAATAAAATGCATTTTTTTACTACAATTAAATACCTAAACAGTTCTTAATACCGTGAAATAAAAATCATTTTAATGAACGTGTTTACAAATTCAGGAAATAAAACTGAAAATTTATTGTTTAAAACCTCAAAACACGCATTTATTTATAAGATTGCATAAACAAATTGTATTTGTTATACAATTCATGATAATCTAAAGATATAAATTCCACTATATGTTTACTAACTTTTCATATTTAACATTTTTTCAGATAATTATAATCAATTTTGTAGCCTTTTTATTACACAATTATAACAACGTCACAGGTTTCCTTCTTGTTCAATGACGTCACTTGTACTGAACTCCTCACTGGTTGTGTGTCGCAAAAGTACGTCTCTTAGTATCCGTGAAGAATAAGGTTCAAAATGCAATATGTATAATAAAAAATACAAAAACTAAAATTGATTTGATGATTGAATAAGACTGTTTTAAGATTCTTGACATCCAAATGCAACGTTACGTATTTTCTACACGATTTAAGACACATTTTAATATTTATTAAACAATCGAATCAAAATAATGGTGTTCATACGGCGTAGAAAACAAAATGGACAACATACCTCTCTTTCTCTCTACAAATCCGACTGTGTCGCAGGTAAAAATACTCTTTTATGTTTGGTTAAAGATTTGTTTCTATTGTAAATAATATTGTAATTGTATAAGAAATTTATTTTTATTTGACGATATTTAGGTTAAGTTCGTGTGTATAGTGAACGAATCGCGTGTTCATCTTTTTAATTAATTGTACCCCAAAGTTATAAGTACCTCATATAATATATCCATCCCTTTTCATTCGAATCATAAGTTCTTAAAATCAAATCAAAAATCAAATCATTTATGGAGTCAAAACATTTTTTTTACATCAAATACATTTTTGATTTCGCATTGTAGTTTTCACTATGTAGTGATTATAGTATGATTATCTAAGTCTATAATGAGTATATTACACTCGCTAATCATTGCTAGGTTTACATAATTATATTAATAATTATCGTAAAAGTCAAGACTATTAAGTAGATTGGTCAATAAGTGTGAGGTTAGCTCATAACTTGATTAATCTAGTTATATGATTCGCAGTTATGTTCACTGTGGATCAAAATGGAAATGTATATTTGTCCTTGACTACAGAGCATCTAAATAGTGAAAATAACCTCATTCATATTGATTAATCAGCTGGTTTATAATTGTAAATATAAACAAAATGGTGGTTACAAATTTAAATAATTTTTCTAATTAAATATCACACATTTAAACAAACAAACAAACGTATTGACTCCATCAATACATTGTTTATTTTAGAAATAAGCTCTAAGCATATGTATTGTAGCATTTTCAATAAGCTTCTCACACAATTATGATGGATATAATAAACTAATCAAAGCGAACTGAGAATTTGCGAATTCTAAAGAAGCCAACAAGGGAATAATATGCAATGTGTACACTGTAAAATTTATTATTGTGCAATTATAAATTTTATATTTATTATACGTTTAACAACTGAATTCGTCCTTTATGTTAAAATATTATAATGATTTTTTCAGTGAAGATACAATTTAAAATTAAATTACTAGCTGAATGTGATATTTTATGTTATTCCCTAGTTGTCCTCATATATTAAATATTATTTGTGTTTAACTCGAGATCTAAATGTGGTATATATATATATACATAATGGAGAAATGCTATCAGCTGCCATAATTTAAAATATTATTAAGAATCGAACGATTTTATATAAAATATCAATAATATATGTATTTCGTAATGGGGGTACACATTTAATTTTTTATATTTTTATTATCTATTTTCCGCAGGTCGGAATGGGTATTCAAACTGCCCAATGTGTACCCCATAATTTTAAAAATCAAAATTCGTATTCAATTTGTTTTTTTTTAAATCCAATTTTACTAAAGCGTCCGTCATTGTATTATCATTTTTTCATTTAAGCCCATTTGTACCAATTTCACTTAACGAAATTCGTAACTAAGTAGATAAAAATGATTTAAACAAAACGTTTCAAATTGTAGAGTTGAACTTAAAATGATATTTAGAACCACGGTGCAAATGGGCATATATCACCACAACCACTATCATTTTTAAAACGACAATGAATGAACTACTTCTGTTTTATTTATTGACCTGAAAAGTCTTTCATATTTTAAATTAAGTTTTAAGCTATATTTTACCTTCAGATTTATAAAATATTATATTTATATTATATTACATATATTTTACAGAGTATTCATATACAATAATTAATTTTAGAGAAAAACGTTTATATATTATAAAAAATATGTTAAATTAAGCGAAATATTTTTAAATATTAAAATATCGGACATTGTCACGTATTGTACGTAGTCTAGTGATAAGAATTTTATCATATTTTTAGTATACATACCTAAAATACATACAGCGTTTATAGTAAGTCGTGCGGATCAACATATAAGATGATTGTGTTAAATAATATACGTTTGTGAATGATGTCAGAATTTAAATAGGCGCATTTTGATGCGCGAATTATTCGTACATGTTTATTCATTCTCGTATTCAACCAATACGAATTGTTCACGCGTCACAAATCGCCGCAATTATTATGGTATGAAAATAAATCTAAAACTAAAGGATATATCATGTTTTTTATTTTTATTTAAACTATTCTAATAAAAAATTTCACGTAGATAGTAGCATCATTGGTAAATGTACCTTGATGACGTCATACTCTGCAATGTATTGGTGCGTTAGAAAAATTCTAAAGTCAATAACTAGATAAGAAATGATTATTATTTATGATGTTAGAAAATTAAAAATTGCGCAACCCGCCACTGGATTATCTTTATAAACTTGTATTTCAATATTTGAAACTATTGTGTCATCAATTAAATACAAATTTTAGGTAAAATAGTCAGTATTTTCTAGACTGCTCGTATGAACGGGTAGTTTATGTTGTTCGTATATTAAATTTTAGGTTCTAATACATTTTAGAATGTTAAAATCATTTATTTGATGTTTGAGGCAGTTTTAGTGATTTTAAACATATTTCTTAGATGCTTTAGTAAATGTTAGTGATTTTAGCACTTGAGTGATCGTTTAATATTTGTTGCTTAGACGTATTAGGCACAAATATAAGTTATTTATCAGTTGTTACCTAATAATCAAATCTAAACCTTGTTTTAACCATAACTATACCCCAATCAATCTATCTCAAACTCCAACATCTTCTAAAAACTATTATAGTCGTTATTGACTAGATTCATTCGCTTAATATTTGGAGAATATTTGTAGTTTAACCATGTAACCCTAATTGTTTATTTGTGACCCTAATTTAGTGAATTTAGGTGTATTAAAACTTAATATCTTATGAATTTAGTTGAATATTAATACTGGTGAAGAAGTGAGTGTGTGAAAAGTGAATGCTATCTAGATTAGGAAACTGATGGAGCTTGCTGTTCGTTATCAACAGATCTGTAAGTGTATATATATATATTTTATAAACGTATATTTGATATCGCTATATGAGAGAATCTTATTGTGTGATTTTCAATATGAAATATCAGAGTCGAGTTTCGCTTAAAGCTTAAACACAATATAAATGTTGAAGGAAGCCTACGCATTTATACGTTATATATATATATATATATATATATATATATATATATATATATATATATATATATAATATGTATGTAGATCTAAATCTGTATAAACATATCTGAAAACATATAAAAAAGCAATCTTCGCGAGGTGTTAAATGGTAGTCAGATTATTAGTGATGGTTTTCGATGTCCCCTGATACATAGGCCATAGATTATTCAGTAATGTATGCAGTAATCCAGTGCAAATTTGATAATGCCTAAACTGTATTCCACAATACTTTACACCCTGGATACGTATCGTAACCCAGTAGCGCAACATATATATTTCTAATTTAATCTCCTTATCAACAAGAATTCTCGAAAAATTATAAGTAATTTGAAATGCAAAGCTAAATATGTTGTCTAAATATATTCCAAGAAAACTAAATATACTCTAAGAAAACTAAATAGTCTATATTTTTTATAGAAATGTAATTTTTTAATAAATATGTCCATCCTTTATGCAACGCCACTGCATAGTACTTTTAAATTCGTTCAGATGGCGTTAACTTCATCTACTTTAAGTTGCAGTAGCGTAGCACTTTTTTATTCATCAAAAACAATTAATTATATAACTAATTTATGTATTCAAAACGTTAATCACATGAATGAAAGTATTTATCGAATATTTCGACTAGAAAGTTTATGTTTACTTTCATTTTGAAGCCGTGATACCGATTTTATAATTAAAAACAATATATTTATTTCTTTCATATGCTACGCCACTGTAAACATTGCATTTTAATTCTGATAGATGACGCCTGTGTGCTAAAACTGACAATTTTAACTGTCATTGGAAAACATTTGAAATTTGTAGTCTGTTTATAAAGATTTTTGTTTGAATTTAGTTATTTAATTGTTGTTTCATTTGACGATAATGTATTTGTTGGTGATTTTTAAAGTGTACTGTTGATAATAATGTGCAATATGTGGGGCTACAACGTTTATGTGAGTGCTTCTGTGAAGTTACACATTTGAGGTTAATAACGGCAGAAAATGTCAATCAATGTGACAGTTCATGGAAATCCAGTTAGTATAAATCGAGGAAAAATGGTTACTTGTGATACAGATGCAGAGTTTGATCGTCGGCGTAAAATTAGGTTACAACAGGTGTGTTTTCAGTCGAAAATTATTTTGTTTTTTTGGTTAAAATTTGATACTTTCCCAATTGAGCTGCTCTCAAAATTAAATATATTATTTATAACTAAGACTGTTTAGAGAACAGCTCAACTGGAGTTGCTAGACGTATAAACATCGTTATTTTTATAAATAATATTTAGGTTCGACAACAATCAAAAGAAATCGCCGCTAACGTACGCAACCGCGTTCGTAAAGAAAAAGAAAAACAAGTAACATCGTTTGAAAAACAGGGCGAACAAGACCTCAAACGTTGGCAAACGCGCAAACTTTTAACGCTCCAGCAGCAATACCGCGATTGTGTTAAGGAAGTCGGTTCTGCACATACTCGAGCGGCGCTAGAACGCGATCCAGCTGAGATATTAACAGAAATCGGTGAGAAAAATCAAAATGAAGCAGCAATACGTGCCAAACACGCTCGAGAAAAACATAACAAAGATGAAATGCACCGGAAAACACTTGAATCAAAACCAATTGAGCAGGTGAAATTAGCGCGGAAAATTGAGAACACGCGAAGCGCCATGGTAACTAAACTGGCGACGGGAAAATTGGGATCTCCACGGAAAAAGAAAAAACGGAAAAAAGGAGTGGACATTACAATAATGAATA
Organism: Nebria ingens riversi; assembly: GCA_018344505.1. Classification (NCBI taxonomy): domain Eukaryota; kingdom Metazoa; phylum Arthropoda; class Insecta; order Coleoptera; family Carabidae; genus Nebria; species Nebria ingens. Next base: position 563,923 of record JADQWA010000115.1, on the reverse strand, counting down.
ATACTTCGAGTAGATCGTGTAGTGAGTTATCAGGGTCAGATGTTGAGAATTTTAGTTCGCCGAAAAGGAATAGTAAATCTAAAAAATCTAAAGCTGATCAATTAGATAGCAGTTGTAGTTCTTGTCAGTCGAAATCTCCGAAAAATACTTCAATTATGTCATCGAATTTTGATAGTGTAGGTACTCCAAGTGAGTACGATTGTGATATATATTCACCTCAAAGTAAACGCAGTAAAAGTCCTGAAAAACTTCGTAAAAGTCCTGAAAAGCATCGAAAAAGTCCCGAAATGCAACCAAAAACCCCTGAAAGCATCGAAAAAGTCCGAAATGCAACCAAAAACCCCTGAAAAGCATCGAAAAAGTCCCGAAATACAACGAAAAAGTCCCCAAAAATACAATAAAACCCAAGAACAACGTAATAAAAGTCCAGAAAGATGCCACAAAAGCCCTGCAAAACATAGAAATCGTGACGTATCACCTGAAAATATCAAAGAATTAATAGACTTACATCGACCATTACCCTTATATTCAACAAACACCCAAATCTCTGATCGAATTCGTCAACGCCATTTGACTGAATTCGATTCCGATGACGAAACTAACGGTTTTCATTTTATTTCTAATGATATTTCCGCCCAAAATTCGCCGGCGAAAGCCAATAAGTTTAACATCGAAAGCTACAAAATCTGTGATATTAAAAGTTGCAAATCTAAAAATGAGTTGCCGTATGTGCCCACAACAACAGTTCGACCAAGTTGCGCAAATTTGAACTCGAACGAAAACCAAGTTCAATATTATGATCATCCGAATCGGTTCACAAAAGAATATAATGCCGGTCCAATCGTTCAAAAAATAAACAAAGATTCTATACATGTAGATACTTGTGACCGAAATGAAACTGATGAAATTTTAGGGAAAATGCGTAAACATGACCGCGACGCGCATTCCAGAGGGGTAAAAGCTATGGAAAAAGTCAAAATCCAAAAAGATTATAAACAACTTTTGGAAGAACTTCCAGTTTTGCAAAAACAGGAACGTATGGCACAAATACGCACTCATAACCCAAAATTCCATATGGATGAAGATCGTTTGCGCGAATTGGAGCGTAGACGTCAGGCTCAAATTGAGAATATATTCGAGAAATATGTGCATAAGTGTAAAAATCTCGAAACTCCAATAATCACTATTCAACCCAAACAAAAATCACCTCCAAATGAAGATTTAAAAATACCGTTTAGAGCTTTAGATGTTACAGACAGCGCGGTTCAATTAAACGTAGGTGCATGGACTACTGAAGATTGTAAAGGTTCTGGAAGAAAATCAAATCGCTCAAATAAAACAGAACAAACTTCAAGTCGCTCAGAAAAATCGACTTCATCTGAATCAAAAGATGATTTGGCATCAAAACAAAAAACCCTAGCTGATTTATTACAACGTGTCAACAATCAACGTGACTTACTGTTAAAAGAAGTGTCTGATTTACCTCCGTCTAGTAAATTAAATAATATACTCCAAGATGATGAACTATATAAGTTATTATGCCCGTGTCCACAAGAGAAAAATGCGAAACACTTTGTTTCGACTGCAACTAGTCCTTTGCTTATAAAAAGTCCAAGTGTAGTACAGAAAATTAAAGCGAAATTCAAGAAAAAAGAACCGAGTCCTAACAGTACAAGTAGTAGCGGCATTTGTGAAAAGAAAAAGACTAAAAAGAGCAAATCAAAAAAGACATTGTTGATCAGAAATAGTGAAACTCAAACATCTCCGTTAGTTCCAATTTGTGTTTCATCCAAAGTTAATAATATCGTTAAAGAAAATGAAATAAATAAAGAAAACACCGATAAATTGTGTGAGATAATTATAAAAATGGCTGAAGAAACTAAAATTAAAATCGGCGCCCCTGAAAACTCTAATCTTATAACGATTGATAATTCAGATGGAAAATCGAAAAAAATACATCTAAGTTCTGATTGCAACCAGAAAACTTCTAAATCAAACGACAATTCGTCGAGCACAACATATATGAGTCCCCCAGACATACAGTCCACCCACTTTGATTCTTCAAAATCGAATAAATCTAAATCGTATAAAGACTTCTTACACAATAAACCGCAACAAACAAATATAGATTCAAAAAAACAAACCACTTCTATCAAATCGAAATCTGTGGACATTTCTACATCTAACGGCAAAGAAATGAACCCTCAGCTCATGAAATATATTAAGAAATTATTATCTTTGTCCCGACAAACCATAGATGAAATGGCAGTTAGTTCTGTTAGTGAGGTATCAACACCAGGTCCAAGTGTTCTAGAAACAAGCGGAAATAATAGTCCATTAGCACAGTTACAAAACGTTATGAATCATTTCGAATTGAGCTTTAGCGATGTCCAAAAATATCTATCAATGTCCGAAACAAGTGCTGATGATACACAACGACCGAAATCCCCATCAAAACCGCAACCCACCTCACCAAAATCTCAGAAACAATTTCCAAAATCATTTGATGTGACTACAAAGCCACGTGATGCATGTTCAAAATTGTGTGATACATCACCTAAAACTCAACGTAGATCTTATGATATTCCCCCTGAAATTCAATCACGTGAACGCTCACCTCAAACATATACATCCTCAAAATCACGTGATGCATCTCCTAAATCAAAAAATAAAGAACCAACCGCTTCTTCGTTTAAATCACGCGAACATAGCCCTAAGTCGCGTGTTCCCTCACCAAAATTACATGAACAACCCTCAGTATCAACTGATGAAACCCATAACTCACGTTATCTATTCTCTACACGTGAATCACCTCCAAAACAACGTGAATCATCCCCGAAATCGCTTGATGCACATGGTTGCGTAGACAACTATAATGCACCTTGCACCGATGCGCTTAATAACAAAAAACAAGATTTACTCCAACTTCAGGCCGATATTGACAAATTAGTTAAAGAGTCGTTCGGTTTAAACGCTCAAACAAGATCCGAACTCCCTTACTCGACTGTATTTGATCGTTATACAGAACTAACACAAGCAACTTGCGAGAAAATATCTAATCTGACTGCAATGATTGATAAAGTACGTCTAGAAAAAGAAAAGTTAATTAGCCCGTTGTCTAGTGATAAAAACGAAAATTCGTTAACTTCTTACATGGATTTGCCACCTGGAATTTCACATTTGCAACGAACTGGTGACTTAGAAAGTTCAAGCGGTAGCTCCATTAGTCAAGATGCTGTTGACCGGTATTTATTAGCGATTGGTTCGCCAACAACGTCGCCTAAGGTGACAAAAGGTACTACACCAACTCAGACGGTAACAATCTCTGATGAAGAAATCGAAATAGAGCCATATGTTCCTATGTTACAGGGGATCCCAAAATACATTGAAGACACTCAACAAGCATGTGAAAATGTTTTAAACCTGTTAGACCCAAAAGTAAATCAATTTTTAGCTAATCACAAACACAAACCTCCACCATCTTTGCTGCGTCGCAATAACGCGAACATAGATATGATTCCACATGAATTATCAACTATTATTGAACTAGATACAGTAGTATCATCTAAAAATGTTTCCGGTGTTATTCGTAGGCGCTCAAAATCACCTGAGAGTAAAAAGACTAGTAAAAACACATCTGAGGTAGAAAATGTTTCAAATAGAATCGCGAATATTTCTGATAAGTCTGACTTTGTTACAATTACACCCGAACAATATCATTCGCCTAATGAGGAAGTTGAAATTAGCACGAAATCCAAGACAAAAAGTCCAAAGAAAGTTAAGAAAAAGCCTCAAAATGATAAAATAAAATCGGAAATGTCTGGAATTCAGCCGTTTTCTTCCGATAAATCCAGTTCTCCTGAAGATATGGAATTGATTCTCCGCGATTTAGGATTACAATGGGCTGTCTCAACTTTGAAAAAAACTCAAGAAGCGATGGCCTTATCGTCCAGTTCGAGCGAAAACAGTCTTAAAAAACAGGTTGGTTTTGAGAAATCGAGCTCAGGCTCTGAAGTTAGCCTTAAAGAAGTACTCAGTCGGGAATTTTTGAAAAGATCGTTGTACATCTCGGATAGTTCGAGATCGATTGAAATTGCAAATATTTCGGATTTCGCGGGCGCTATCCAAAGTCGAGACCGAAGTATCCAGCGGACTTCGACTCCAGTGCAACACTCGAGAAGCTCAAACTCGAAAAACAATGACAATCTTTTTACTGGTGATTCTGATTTATCGTCGGTTAAACTGCATAATTCGGATGATATGTTTTTAAGCATTCCTAACGTAACTTTAGACACAAATATATCTTTAAATAAAACGAAAAAATAATATTTTAAATACTTGATCTATTTTATTACTGTATGACTGAAATTATGTTTTATTTATAAAATAAAATTTTTATATTTTAAATATCATTTAATTTAGCGTCGTTACGCAATGAACGTAAGCATAACCGTAAAGCTACGTTTAGGTTGCAGTGCAATTGTAAATTAACCTTTAGAACATAAAATTCGTATTCAAGTTTTGGCAACACTAGTTGCATATGCAACGTTGAGCACCGTTGACAACAATTAAATGACATTTAAAACTCAAAATTGTAACCACACAATACCACATGGTTCCTAGAGTTTATATTTTGAATGAAATTTGTTTTATATAATTATATTTAAGTAAAATTGTGTGATATTATTGATAAAAATAAGTTTAAGTATGGCTAGTGATGACGACACTGTAATTTCTAACGAAGAGCCAAGCTTGAAAAAGAAAAAACGTGGTATTATTTATTTAGGAACAATTCCACCTTATATGAATGTTACAAGAATACGTGAAGTATTTGGACAATTCGGGGAAATTGGTCGTGTATATATGCAACTTGCAGAAACAGGTAAATTATTGATGCTTGATCCTTGAAATTAGTCTCAAATGAACGGGTATTTTAGAAACAAAACCGGGCCAACTTGTTAAATCAAAAAAGAAAAAAATCGCGAAAAAATTCACAGAAGGTTGGATTGAATACGAGCGTAAATCAATAGCGAAAAAAGTCGCGAAAACATTAAATAACACACAAGTTAGTACAAGAAAAAAATCAAAGTTGTACGATTGTATGTGGAGTATTAAGTATTTACCAAATTTTAAATGGACACATTTAAACGAAAGATTAGCGTATGAAAAAGCGGCAAGGCGACAAAAATTGAGAGCAGAAATTCAGTTGGCGAAGAAAAAGACGAATTTCTTTACGATCAATCTTGATAAACACCAAAAAAATAAACGGTTTGTGAATAAAGATTTAGCGGAATCGAACGAAAATAGTAAACAAGGGACGCCAGAAGAAGAAATGGAAACTAATGATAATAGACAAGAATTTTTAGAATCGCTATTTGTTTAATTTTATTTACGAATTATTGTATATTATTTTTTTTATAAATAAAAAAGTGTTGAGTACAATTAAATATATTAAATAAAATGAAGGTCAATAGATCATGTTCATCACAATAATCCAACTTGTTTCTTAAAATTTCGATTGGTAATTGGCTTATCTATGGTTAGTAGTTTCATAGAGCACACACATGACATGTCCACTGTTTTGACATGGTATTTAATTCACAAAGTTTTCATTCCCGAGCCTCCTATTTATTATTGCTAGGAGTACCTACAATACAGGGCCATATTAGCGTCCAGGGACACTGGCGTCAACGAAAAGATCAACAACTAACACAATGACGGTGACTATGGAATGAACGACTGTTTGAAGATGTACGTCATCGCAAGTCGCCAACGGAGGATTAGTCGAAAGAATAACGTTGATTTTTCGTCACATATAAGAAGATTTACCGTATGGGAGTCAAGATGTGGCATATAAACATCAGCAGGAGAAACCCCAGGTCCCCTAATTTACCACCAATAAGGTACATATGTATTTCCACTATTATAAACCTTCGGCAGTTATAAATAAGAATATGAGATGAAAAATATAGTAATTAAAGAAAATGTTCCGAAATATTTATGTTAGTTTTATTTAAACTATTATGAATTATAATGGATGAGTAAATATTTGTCTTTTTTTGTTGCAGCAACAGAATATGATGCAAAACAAACAGCCTACAGCCGGCCGGACGATTGGTCCTTTTGCCACATCTACGCTACGATACGACAGATGAACCAGCAAACAAACCAACAATACAACCCTTACACACATCACCCTCTTTCTTGCAATAGATCAATAGGAGAAATCCTAATGCCGGCGCAAGTACATACCTACCCTTAAATGTTCACAAATTAATTGATTCTTTGATTATAATAAATTTACCATTTTACATGAATTAATTAGAATAATAAATCAATATTTATGTATGTAGTTTTTAATGAAACTGTAACATGAAATAATTAATTAAATAAATATGTGAACCTAAATATATAGCATGCGTTTTTGTTCAGAAATTAAATCCTGTTTCCTTTATTTTTTTTTCAGGATAATACACACAGAAAAGGGCTCCTCAAAAGTAGGTATTATTTGGTATTGTTACTATTATTTACTTATTTAATTTCTTTTGAAACTAATATTAATAATAATTCATATGTGCATTATTTTATAAGGGCTATTTAAGGGTAGCTTACCCTTGAGGCGTTTATGAAATTATTTAATTATCCTGGTAGTTCTTGCTCGAACTACTCCATTCTTGAGATTTAATATAAAAGTCGTTAAAATAATATTAAAAAAAAGTTCACATTTATTTACAAACAATCTAAAAAATCATTTATTTTGATAAAATTTTTCTCGAAAATGATGTAAAAGTTTTTAAATTTTTTTATACTAATTGATATTTTTAGGTTATATATACCTCAAAATTTCAATTAAAATTTATCAATTTTTGTTAAAATTTGGTCAAAATTTCATAATTTTTTTTAAAAGGTGTGAAATTTTAATTAAAATTTTGAGGTTATATATAACCTAAAAATTTTTTTTTGCAAGTCATCTTTTTGAATATGCAAGTCATGCTTTTGAAATTTTAAAAATTAATTAAAATTTTGAGGTTATATATAACCTAAAAATATCAATTAGTATAAAAATTTTAAGGACTTTTACATTATTTTCGACAACATTTTTACCAAAGTAAATTATATTTTTAGATTGTTTGTAACTAAAATGTTAACTGTTTTTTAACATTATTTTAAGGACTTTTCGACTAAAATTTTACCAAAATAATATGATATTTTTAAATTGTTTATAAATAATATGTTAGCTATTTTTAAACATTATTATAAGGCCTGTTAAAGCCTTGTTGAAAATTTTTTTTACGATTTCTGTCAACATGGTTTTTAATTAATTCCGCGAGAACCACAAGCTCCAGAATGCTCCCTCGCGGTTTCACACTTGATATGGACCCTAGCAAAAATTAGCGATCAACATTTTACGAATCGGAGCGAAAAACTTTTTTACGCCCAAAAAAACAGAAGGCTATAGCCTTCTGTTTTTGACGATTTCTGTCAACATGGTTTTTAATTAATCCGCGAGAACCACAAGCTCCAGAATGCTCCCTCGCGGTTTCGCACTTGATATGGACCCTAGCAAAAATTAGCGATCAAATTTTACGAATCGGAGCGAAAAACTTTTTTACGCCCAAAAAAAACAGAAGGCTATAGCCTTCTGTTTTTGACGATTTCTGTCAACATGGTTTTTAATTAATTCCGCGAGAACCACAAGCTCCAGAATGCTCCCTCGCGGTTTCGCACTTGATATGGACCCTAGCAAAAATTAGCGATCAAAATTTTACGAATCGGAGCGAAACACTTTTTTACGCCCAAAAAAACAGAAGGCTATAGCCTTCTGTTTTTGACGATTTCTGTCAACATGGTTTTTAATTAATTCCGCGAGAACCACAAGCTCCAGAATGCTCCCTCGCGGTTTCGCACTTGATATGGACCCTAGCAAAAATTAGCGATCAAAATTTTACGAATCGGAGCACTTTTTTACGCCCAAAAAAACAGAAGGCTATAGCCTTCTGTTTTTGACGATTTCTGTCAACATGGTTTTTAATTAATTCCGCGAGAACCACAAGCTCCAGAATGCTCCCTCGCGGTTTCGCACTTGATATGGACCCTAGCAAAAATTAGCGATCAAAATTTTACGAATCGGAGCGAAACACTTTTTTACGCCCAAAAAAACAGAAGGCTATAGCCTTCTGTTTTTGACGATTTCTGTCAACATGGTTTTTAATTAATTCCGCGAGAACCACAAGCTCCAGAATGCTCCCTCGCGGTTTCGCACTTGATATGGACCCTAGCAAAAATTAGCGATCAAAATTTTACGAATCGGAGCGAAACACTTTTTTACGCCCAAAAAACAGAAGGCTATAGCCTTCTGTTTTTGACGATTTCTGTCAACATGGTTTTTAATTAATTCCGCGAGAACCACAAGCTCCAGAATGCTCCCTCGCGGTTTCGCACTTGATATGGACCCTAGCAAAAATTAGCGATCAAAATTTTACGAATCGGAGCGAAAAACTTTTTTACGCCCAAAAAAACAGAAGGCTATAGCCTTCTGTTTTTGACGATTTCTGTCAACATGGTTTTAATTAATTCCGCGAGAACCACAAGCTCCAGAATGCTCCCTCGCGGTTTCGCACTTGATATGGACCCTAGCAAAAATTAGCGATCAAAATTTACGAATCGGAGCGAAACACTTTTTTACGCCCAAAAAAACAGAAGGCTATAGCCTTCTGTTTTTGACGATTTCTGTCAACATGGTTTTTAATTAATTCCGCGAGAACCACAAGCTCCAGAATGCTCCCTCGCGGTTTCGCACTTGATATGGACCCTAGCAAAAATTAGCGATCAAAATTTTACGAATCGGAGCGAAACACTTTTTTACGCCCAAAAAAACAGAAGGCTATAGCCTTCTGTTTTTGACGATTTCTGTCAACATGGTTTTTAATTAATTCCGCGAGAACCACAAGCTCCAGAATGCTCCCTCGCGGTTTCGCACTTGATATGGACCCTAGCAAAAATTAGCGATCAAAATTTTACGAATCGGAGCGAAAAACTTTTTTACGCCCAAAAAAACAGAAGGCTATAGCCTTCTGTTTTTGACGATTTCTGTCAACATGGTTTTTAATTAATTCCGCGAGAACCACAAGCTCCAGAATGCTCCCTCGCGGTTTCGCACTTGATATGGACCCTAGCAAAAATTAGCGATCAAAATTTTACGAATCGGAGCGAAACACTTTTTTACGCCCAAAAAAACAGAAGGCTATAGCCTTCTGTTTTTGACGATTTCTGTCAACATGGTTTTTAATTAATTCCGCGAGAACCACAAGCTCCAGAATGCTCCCTCGCGGTTTCGCACTTGATATGGACCCTAGCAAAAATTAGCGATCAAAATTTTACGAATCGGAGCGAAACACTTTTTTACGCCCAAAAAAACAGAAGGCTATAGCCTTCTGTTTTTGACGATTTCTGTCAACATGGTTTTTAATTAATTCCGCGAGAACCACAAGCTCCAGAATGCTCCCTCGCGGTTTCGCACTTGATATGGACCCTAGCAAAAATTAGCGATCAAAATTTTACGAATCGGAGCGAAAACACTTTTTTACGCCCAAAAAAACAGAAGGCTATAGCCTTCTGTTTTTGACGATTTCTGTCAACATGGTTTTTAATTAATTCCGCGAGAACCACAAGCTCCAGAATGCTCCCTCGCGGTTTCGCACTTGATATGGACCCTAGCAAAAATTAGCGATCAAAATTTTACGAATCGGAGCGAAACACTTTTTTACGCCCAAAAAAACAGAAGGCTATAGCCTTCTGTTTTTGACGATTTCTGTCAACATGGTTTTTAATTAATTCCGCGAGAACCACAAGCTCCAGAATGCTCCCTCGCGGTTTCGCACTTGATATGGACCCTAGCAAAAATTAGCGATCAAAATTTTACGAATCGGAGCGAAACACTTTTTTACGCCCAAAAAAACAGAAGGCTATAGCCTTCTGTTTTTGACGATTTCTGTCAACATGGTTTTTAATTAATTCCGCGAGAACCACAAGCTCCAGAATGCTCCCTCGCGGTTTCGCACTTGATATGGACCCTAGCAAAATTAGCGATCAAATTTTACGAATCGGAGCGAAAAACTTTTTTACGCCCAAAAAAACAGAAGGCTATAGCCTTCTGTTTTTGACGATTTCTGTCAACATGGTTTTTAATTAATTCCGCGAGAACCACAAGCTCCAGAATGCTCCCTCGCGGTTTCGCACTTGATATGGACCCTAGCAAAAATTAGCGATCAAAATTTTACGAATCGGAGCGAAACACTTTTTTAAAAAAACAGAAGGCTATAGCCTTCTGTTTTTGACGATTTCTGTCAACATGGTTTTTAATTAATTCCGCGAGAACCACAAGCTCCAGAATGCTCCCTCGCGGTTTCGCACTTGATATGGACCCTAGCAAAAATTAGCGATCAAAATTTTACGAATCGGAGCGAAACACTTTTTTACGCCCAAAAAAACAGAAGGCTATAGCCTTCTGTTTTTGACGATTTCTGTCAACATGGTTTTTAATTAATTCCGCGAGAACCACAAGCTCCAGAATGCTCCCTCGCGGTTTCGCACTTGATATGGACCCTAGCAAAAATTAGCGATCAAAATTTTACGAATCGGAGCGAAAAACTTTTTTACGCCCAAAAAAACAGAAGGCTATAGCCTTCTGTTTTTGACGATTTCTGTCAACATGGTTTTTAATTAATTCCGCGAGAACCACAAGCTCCAGAATGCTCCCTCGCGGTTTCGCACTTGATATGGACCCTAGCAAAAATTAGCGATCAAAATTTTACGAATCGGAGCGAAACACTTTTTTACGCCCAAAAAAACAGAAGGCTATAGCCTTCTGTTTTTGACGATTTCTGTCAACATGGTTTTTAATTAATTCCGCGAGAACCACAAGCTCCAGAATGCTCCCTCGCGTTTCGCACTTGATATGGACCCTAGCAAAAATTAGCGATCAACATTTTACGAATCGGAGCGAAAAACTTTTTTACGCCCCAAAAAACAGAAGGCTATAGCCTTCTGTTTTTGACGATTTCTGTCAACATGGTTTTTAATTAATTCCGCGAGAACCACAAGCTCCAGAATGCTCCCTCGCGGTTTCGCACTTGATATGGACCCTAGCAAAAATTAGCGATCAAAATTTTACGAATCGGAGCGAAACACTTTTTTACGCCCAAAAAAACAGAAGGCTATAGCCTTCTGTTTTTGACGATTTCTGTCAACATGGTTTTTAATTAATTCCGCGAGAACCACAAGCTCCAGAATGCTCCTTCGCGGTTTCGCACTTGATATGGACCCTAGCAAAAATTAGCGATCAAAATTTCGAATCGGAGCGAAACACTTTTTTACGCCCAAAAAAACAGAAGGCTATAGCCTTCTGTTTTTGACGATTTCTGTCAACATTTTTAATTAATTCCGCGAGAACCACAAGCTCCAGAATGCTCCCTCGCGGTTTCGCACTTGATATGGACCCTAGCAAAAATTAGCGACAAAATTTTACGAATACTTTTTTACGCCCAAAAAAACAGAAGGCTATAGCCTTCTGTTTTTGACGATTTCTGTCAACATGGTTTTTAATTAATTCCGCGAGAACCACAAGCTCCAGAATGCTCCTTCGCGGTTTCGCACTTGATATGGACCCTAGCAAAAATTAGCGATCAAATTTTACGAATCGAGCGAAAACTTTTTTACGCCCAAAAAAACAGAAGGCTATAGCCTTCTGTTTTTGACGATTTCTGTCAACATGGTTTTTAATTAATTCCGCGAGAACCACAAGCTCCAGAATGCTCCCTCGCGGTTTCGCACTTGATATGGACCCTAGCAAAAATTAGCGATCAAAATTTTCGAATCGGAGCGAAACACTTTTTTACGCCCAAAAAAACAGAAGGCTATAGCCTTCTGTTTTTGACGATTTCTGTCAACATGGTTTTTAATTAATTCCGCGAGAACCACAAGCTCCAGAATGCTCCCTCGCGGTTTCGCACTTGATATGGACCCTAGCAAAAATTAGCGCAAAAATTTGCGAATCGGAGCGACTTTTTTACGCCCAAAAAAACAGAAGGCTATAGCCTTCTGTTTTTGACGATTTCTGTCAACATGGTTTTTAATTAATTCCGCGAGAACCACAAGCTCCAGAATGCTCCCTCGCGGTTTCGCACTTGATATGGACCCTAGCAAAAATTAGCGATGAAAATTTTACGAATCGGAGCGAAAAACTTTTTTACGCCCAAAAAAACAGAAGGCTATAGCCTTCTGTTTTTGACGATTTCTGTCAACATGGTTTTTAATTAATTCCGCGAGAACCACAAGCTCCAGAATGCTCCCTCGCGGTTTCGCACTTGATATGGACCCTAGCAAAAATTAGCGATCAAAATTTTACGAATCGGAGCGAAACACTTTTTTACGCCCAAAAAAACAGAAGGCTATAGCCTTCTGTTTTTGACGATTTCTGTCAACATGGTTTTTAATTAATTCCGCGAGAACCACAAGCTCCAGAATGCTCCCTCGCGGTTTCGCACTTGATATGGACCCTAGCAAAAATTAGCGATCAAAATTTTACGAATCGGAGCGAAAAACTTTTTTACGCCCAAAAAAACAGAAGGCTATAGCCTTCTGTTTTTGACGATTTCTGTCAACATGGTTTTTAATTAATTCCGCGAGAACCACAAGCTCCAGAATGCTCCCTCGCGGTTTCGCACTTGATATGGACCCTAGCAAAAATTAGCGATCAACATTTTGCGAATCGGAGCGAAAAACTTTCTTACGCCCAAAAAACAGAAGGCTATAGCCTTCTGTTTTTGACGATTTCTGTCAACATGGTTTTTAATTAATTCCGCGAGAACCACAAGCTCCAGAATGCTCCCTCGCGGTTTCGCACTTGATATGGACCCTAGCAAAAATTAGCGAAAAATTTTACGAATCGGAGCGAAAAACTTTTTTACGCCCAAAAAAACAGAAGGCTATAGCCTTCTGTTTTTGACGATTTCTGTCAACATGGTTTTTAATTAATTCCGCGAGAACCACAAGCTCCAGAATGCTCCCTCGCGGTTTCGCACTTGATATGGACCCTAGCAAAAATTAGCGATGAAAATTTTACGAATCGGAGCGAAAAACTTTTTTACGCCCAAAAAAACAGAAGGCTATAGCCTTCTGTTTTTGACGATTTCTGTCAACATGGTTTTTAATTAATTCCGCGAGAACCACAAGCTCCAGAATGCTCCCTCGCGGTTTCGCACTTGATATGGACCCTAGCAAAAATTAGCGATGAAAATTTTACGAATCGGAGCCACTTTTTTACGCCCAAAAAAACAGAAGGCTATAGCCTTCTGTTTTTGACGATTTCTGTCAACATGGTTTTTAATTAATTCCGCGAGAACCACAAGCTCCAGAATGCTCCCTCGCGGTTTCGCACTTGATATGGACCCTAGCAAAAATTAGCGCGAATCGGAGCGAAAAACTTTTTTACGCCCAAAAAAACAGAAGGCTATAGCCTTCTGTTTTTGACGATTTCTGTCAACATGGTTTTTAATTAATTCCGCGAGAACCACAAGCTCCAGAATGCTCCCTCGCGGTTTCGCACTTGATATGGACCCTAGCAAAAATTAGCGATCAAAATTTTACGAATCGGAGCGAAAAACTTTTTTACGCCCAAAAAAACAGAAGGCTATAGCCTTCTGTTTTTGACGATTTCTGTCAACATGGTTTTTAATTAATTCCGCGAGAACCACAAGCTCCAGAATGCTCCCTCGCGGTTTCGCACTTGATATGGACCCTAGCAAAAATTAGCGATGAAAATTTTACGAATCGGAGCGAAAAACTTTTTTACGCCCAAAAAAACAGAAGGCTATAGCCTTCTGTTTTTGACGATTTCTGTCAACATGGTTTTTAATTAATTCCGCGAGAACCACAAGCTCCAGAATGCTCCCTCGCGGTTTCGCACTTGATATGGACCCTAGCAAAAATTAGCGAACACGAATCGGAGCGAAAAACTTTTTTACGCCCAAAAAAACAGAAGGCTATAGCCTTCTGTTTTTGACGATTTCTGTCAACATGGTTTTTAATTAATTCCGCGAGAACCACAAGCTCCAGAATGCTCCCTCGCGGTTTCGCACTTGATATGGACCCTAGCAAAAATTAGCGATCAAAATTTCGAATCGGAGCGAAAAACTTTTTTACGCCAAAAAAAACAGAAGGCTATAGCCTTCTGTTTTTGACGATTTCTGTCAACATGGTTTTTAATTAATTCCGCGAGAACCACAAGCTCCAGAATGCTCCCTCGCGGTTTCGCACTTGATATGGACCCTAGCAAAAATTAGCGATCAAAATTTTACGAATCGGAGCGAAAACACTTTTTTACGCCCAAAAAACAGAAGGCTATAGCCTTCTGTTTTTGACGATTTCTGTCAACATGGTTTTTAATTAATTCCGCGAGAACCACAAGCTCCAGAATGCTCCCTCGCGGTTTCGCACTTGATATGGACCCTAGCAAAAATTAGCGATCAAAATTTGCGAATCGGAGCGAAAACTTTTTTACGCCCAAAAAAACAGAAGGCTATAGCCTTCTGTTTTTGACGATTTCTGTCAACATGGTTTTTAATTAATTCCGCGAGAACCACAAGCTCCAGAATGCTCCCTCGCGGTTTCGCACTTGATATGGACCCTAGCAAAAATTAGCGATCAAAATTTTGCGAATCGGAGCGAAAAACTTTTTTACGCCCCAAAAAACAGAAGGCTATAGCCTTCTGTTTTTGACGATTTCTGTCAACATGGTTTTTAATTAATTCCGCGAGAACCACAAGCTCCAGAATGCTCCCTCGCGGTTTCGCACTTGATATGGACCCTAGCAAAAATTAGCGATGATAATTTTGCGAATCGGAGCGAAAAACGCCCAAAAAAACAGAAGGCTATAGCCTTCTGTTTTTGACGATTTCTGTCAACATGGTTTTTAATTAATTCCGCGAGAACCACAAGCTCCAGAATGCTCCCTCGCGGTTTCGCACTTGATATGGACCCTAGCAAAAATTAGCGATCAAAATTTACGAATCGGAGCGAAACACTTTTTTACGCCCAAAAAAACAGAAGGCTATAGCCTTCTGTTTTTGACGATTTCTGTCAACATGGTTTTTAATTAATTCCGCGAGAACCACAAGCTCCAGAATGCTCCCTCGCGGTTTCGCACTTGATATGGACCCTAGCAAAAATTAGCGATCAAAATTTTACGAATCGGAGCGAAAAACTTTTTTACGCCCAAAAAAACAGAAGGCTATAGCCTTCTGTTTTTGACGATTTCTGTCAACATGGTTTTTAATTAATTCCGCGAGAACCACAAGCTCCAGAATGCCCCTCGCGGTTTCGCACTTGATATTCCTAGCAAAAATTAGCGATGAAAAATTTGCGAATCGGAGCGAAAAACTTTTTTACGCCCAAAAAAACAGAAGGCTATAGCCTTCTGTTTTTGACGATTTCTGTCAACATGGTTTTTAATTAATTCCGCGAGAACCACAAGCTCCAGAATGCTCCCTCGCGGTTTCGCACTTGATATGGACCCTAGCAAAAATTAGCGAAAAATTTTACGAATCGGAGCGAAAAACTTTTTTACGCCCAAAAAAACAGAAGGCTATAGCCTTCTGTTTTTTGACGATTTCTGTCAACATGGTTTTTAATTAATTCCGCGAGAACCACAAGCTCCAGAATGCTCCCTCGCGGTTTCGCACTTGATATGGACCCTAGCAAAAATAGCGATCATAATTTTGCGAATCGGAGCGAAAAACTTTTTTATGCCCAAAAAAACAGAAGGCTATAGCCTTCTGTTTTTGACGATTTCTGTCAACATGGTTTTTAATTAATTCCGCGAGAACCACAAGCTCCAGAATGCTCCCTCGCGGTTTCGCACTTGATATGGACCCTAGCAAAAATTAGCGATCAAAATTTTACGAATCGGAGCGAAAAACTTTTTTACGCCCAAAAAAACAGAAGGCTATAGCCTTCTGTTTTTGACGATTTCTGTCAACATGGTTTTTAATTAATTCCGCGAGAACCACAAGCTCCAGAATGCTCCCTCGCGGTTTCGCACTTGATATGGACCCTAGCAAAAATTAGCGCGAATCGGAGCGAAAAACTTTTTTACGCCCAAAAAAACAGAAGGCTAT
Organism: Nebria ingens riversi; assembly: GCA_018344505.1. Taxonomy (NCBI): domain Eukaryota; kingdom Metazoa; phylum Arthropoda; class Insecta; order Coleoptera; family Carabidae; genus Nebria; species Nebria ingens. The sequence continues at coordinate 547,748 of JADQWA010000115.1, read as the reverse complement.
AGCCTTCTGTTTTTGACGATTTCTGTCAACATGGTTTTTAATTAATTCCGCGAGAACCACAAGTTCCAGAATGCTCCCTCGTGGTTTCGCACTTGATATGGACCCTAGCAAAAATTAGCGATAAAAAATTCGCGGATCGCAGCGAAAAAAATGTTTAGGCGAAAACATCACCATTTATTATTATTCTTGATTTCAAATTAAATTAAATAAATAAATGTAGCAATATATAATAATACTGACTTTTGAGGAGCTCTTTTATGTGTGTATTATCCTGAAAATATAAATAAAGGATTAAGGTTTTCATTTCAGAATAAAAACTTAGGCTATATATTTTGGTTCATACATTTATTTAATTAATTAATTAATTCATGTTGCAGATTACATAAATATATATATTGATTAATTATTTTAATAAATTCATGTAAAATTGTAAATGTATTATAAACAAAGAATACATTTGTTTATGAACATTTAAGGGTAGGTACTTGCGCGGGCATTAAGAATTCTCCTATTAACCTATGTCAAGAAAGTGGTTGGTTGCTAAGGGTATGGGTGTAACAAAGATTCAATTTGTTTGTGAACATTTAAGGATACTTCCACCGGCATTAGGAATTCATCTATTGACCTATTGCAAGAAAGAGGTTGATATTGATAAGGGTTGTGTTGTTGGTTTCTTTGCTGGTTCATCTGTCGTATCGTAGCGTAGATGTGGCAAAAGGACCGATCGTCCGGCCGGCTGTAGGCTGTTTGTTGTGCATCATATTCTGTTGCTGCAACAAAAAAAGAGACTAATATTTACTTATCCATCATCATTTATAATAGTTTAAATATAACTAGCATAAATATTTGGGAACGTTTTGCTTAATTACTATATTTTACATCTCATATGAGTTTGTTGGTGGTAAATTAGGGCGCATAATCCATTAATCCTCCGTTGACGATTTGCGATGATGTATTTCTTCAAACAGTCGTTCGTTCCATGGTCAATCTTATATGCAGTAGGTATATTCTGTTTAGATAGAAAGGATATTAAAATACAAATGTTTAATACATTCAAGAAAATATAATTATTCATTACTATGGACGGACGTAATTTAGTTTTTAAATGAACTAAAAACCTAACAAAATATATATACATAATATTTTACTAACCTTTGAAACCCCTTTTCACTTAATCTATTTGTGCCAAGCAAGAACCTTAAGCAGTATAAGGATTATTTAAATAAAAAATTAAACAATTTTTTTATCAAGTTTTATTTACTAATTAATATTTAACACAAATATAATAAATTATGTGCAGTATTCTATATTTTTTAAGTTTCCAAATTTGATGTCAGTAGAAAATAGTTGGTAATATAAACTACTACATACAATCAACTGGTATATTTACCAAATTTAGAGATCTAGCACATTCTTTATTACAAATCAAATTTGAAATAATATATTTCAAAAAAGTCGTTATAAAAACATACTACTAATTACTACTTTTCGCTGCCTCTAATTTAGGTTCCGGTTTAGTTGTTCGCCCTTTATAAAAATTCCTATCGATATCAATCGAATAATTATAATCAATCGTATTTGCCAACGCCTGCTCGATGGCTTGATCAATATTTTCACTGGTAATAAACGTTTTCGAAGCTTCCTTTTCTTTTCGAACCATTTCTTCAGCACTCTCCAACAATTTCTTCCTGATTCCCAATCGTTCATCCAGCCTACTATACGCAGTTTGTTTCATTTCTTCTAATTCCTTAGCATGTCGTGCCTCTCTAACCTTCCGCCTTCCTTCATTCCATTCGTCGTTAATCGCCATGCATTCATTATATTCTTTTGTAAATTCCTTTTCGTGTACTTCCGTGTCGATAATTACCGACTTTACGTTATATTCTCCGTGTAAATAACTACGAATCGCTTTCATTTGAGTGCGATAATTATTGTATAAACGCATTAATTCGAGTCGTTCGTCTTCTGGAGTTTTGGTTCGAGGTGGTACACGGAAAACTTTGCTTTTTGCGACCGGTAACCAACGTGGTTTTCGCCGGAAACGAACACATTGTAAATTACCGAAATTATTTGGGATTGTATCCAACGATACGATTAACTTTTTTAGGTTAGTTATACGTAACATTTTGTTTTCACTATTTTATTCGTGGTTATACGTTTTATTTGATTGATTTTACTACCTTAGTTTGTTACAATTATTTAATAATAAATGTTTTCAAATATTTATTTATTTAAACGTATATTTTTTTAATGGAGCACCATACAGAAAGACCCGTTTATGGTGGAGGAGTATTTTAAAAATACGCCATAAGTTTTTGAATGTTTATGTCATGCATTTAAGAAATAATTCTACTTAAGTTTGTAAATTAAGATTAAAAATACCTGACAACATGTACAAATTGAATTATTACATCTTTAAATTGTTTGTAAATATATAAATTTCAGTTAGTAAGGTTAGCAACACTGGATTGTAACCCGGTTATGATTTATAACCAATTTTAAATGATTATTTGCGATAAATAGACAACTTATTTATATATTTTAATTTTCGAAAGTTATTACATACACTTAAAAGATTTTATAAGTATGGAAATGAAGTTGAACAAATTTTATAATTATATCTTCTATTAAACGTTTTTGTGTTGTGGTATGTACATACACCTGTAATACCGACACTTAAGTGACATTTTGTATCGGTCAATACTTGCCGACACATTTTCGTAATCCTGTGCCTGTCAAATTGCTGCTAATAAGTGTAATTTTATCCAGTTAAAGTGCTGAAAGTGTAATCATTACAATGAACAACATCAGCCCTACAACAGGTATTAATAATTTAATTTCGACACACAAAAAAAATAATTCAATTAACATCTGTCAACAATGGAAATCACGATAAACAAATTATAGTTATCTTGTTAATTGTTGCGAAATAATTTCGCAAGTTATGGTGTTATTTTTAAATCGTATAAACAAGGAAATGTTTGGATCGGTGTGACGTGTCAAATATGTTTTTACGCGAAATATGAATTCATGAAACAAGCCTTTCTTTTCCGACTAAAAACTTTTCATTTCACTTAATTTCAAACTGGGATATTTTTTGTTGTCCCACTAACGGTAAAATAACTCAGGTTGCCGCTCCACTGAAATATGCCCTCAGGTGAAAGCAACAAATTCTTTGATTAGCAACCAGTATAGTTTTAGAGCAGCTGTCTATAGTTTAAGTTACTTTTTACTACAATCAAATCAGTTTAAATGATAAATAAAGGGGTTTGAAGTGATATAAATACAAAATAAATGTTGTTTACTGTTAAAATTATTAAATAAATACACTTTTGAAGTGTATTAAAAGTTAAATAATGTGGAGTGACGAACAGAATTCGTTAGGGTTTATCGAAGATCCGTATTTTAACCCGGAAGAAAGCTCTTCTACGCCAAGTTTAGATGATTTGGACGATTCTGAAACTTGTACTTTAGACGATAATGATTTGCTTGATAACGAGTTGGAGCTGTTTGATTTGCGACAGTTAGAATTTCATGAACTTAATTATGAATTGCTGGGCAATTATAATTTAGAAAATGATGAATCTATTAATGTTGAAGCTGAGTTTTTTATTGTGAAACGCGCGAATGCAATTTTGAGAACATTTTTTAAAACGAATTTCAAAAAACAAGTTCGCGTTACTTATTGTGATCTAACCAAACCGTACTTAGCTAAATTGCCGAAAGAACACAGTTTTAGGAAGTATCTAGATATTACTAGTAACGGTAATTGTTTATTTATAGTTTTTAATAAATTAAAATGTAATCTATTAAAGATTGAGATACCTAATAAAGTGTTGGGAATTATTTAGACTATGCAGTTAATTATTATTTATCTTAAAACTTAAAAAAATACTTCATTTTCATCGACTCTAGTATCTAGTTTTGTTTAGATATTAAATTACATACGTTCTAAGAAAAAATGCAAACGTTGGAATGTAAATAGAAAAAAACGTAAACCACAGTGTATATTATCAGTAATTTGATGATACAATTTATTCGCGAATTTATCTATGAATATATATATATATATATATATATATATATATATATATATATATATATATATATATTTGTTGTTATATGTTCAGCAATTTTATTGTAAATATTTGAATGTTTGCGTAAATTCTATTGCGAATTTAATATATTTGCAGAAGAAGCTCATGTTGCTGGTGAGCATATACCTAGTGAATTAGAAGGAATGACTTTGGATGAACAGGAAACACAAAAGGCCCTCTGGCGAGCAGAGTTGTGTCAGGTTAGTAACAAAATTGGTAACTGCATAAATTGCAATATTTCGTTGGTCAAATATCCATATGAATTTGTTTGGTGTAGATCGAAGATGAAATCTCAACTTTACGTACTGTTCTTGCGAGTAAAATACGACGTAGCACCGAATTGAAAAAGAATTTGGGAATTAGCGTATGGAAAGAACTTTCTGAAGATGTCAACCAAGGTCTGAAGAATGTCAAAGAAAGTAATGTGTAAGTAACATAAATCATATTTCTTTATATATGTATTCGTTTTTGTATTGAAAATGCAAATATTTATCTTTTAAGGTATTTTTAGTTCTCTATAGATATATAAGTTGTTTTCTATTGCTGCTAAATCTGGCGACTTATTAACGAGTGTCATAGCGTAACTTATTTTAGGACATTATTTCTTTATTTATTATTATTTAAATAGTTTTTCATTGCCTAATACGATCAAATATATTTTTAAACTGTTTATAATCAAATAAAAAATTAGGTCACATAGATAAATATTTAATTTATCTTTCATATCAAAATGTATTATTATTTTGATTGTTGCTATACCAAAATAATAAAATGGCCTCTTAATTAAAACTATTCATTGTTTATACGTTTTAACTTTCTGCTGGTAGGTTAATTTGCATGTATGTAAATATAGAATTGAGTATCTGCCACTCCAGTTTATATATAAATATATATTTATAATTATTGTAGTACGGAATGTGGCATGGTTTATTTTTGTTATCATTATTATTATTTTAGTTATCAATCTGTCGAGACTCGCGTGGGACAGGTGACTAAAGCTGTTACTGAGGCTCCAATGTAAGTTTGGATGTGTTTGTGTAATGTCTCTTAAAAACATCATTTGAAATTAAATTAGGAATGCAATTTTATGTACTTAAGGCAGCGTTACTACATAATAATTAATTTCCTAGACAGTTTAAGCTCTTAATCATATTTGGGTACTTGAGAGTATTCTCTAAACAGACAATATTAAATCAAGGTCAACATTTATTACGTATATTTTCTAAAACCGAAACAAATTTGTTAATAACTATTTAAAAAAAAAAACAACGCAAATGGATTAATAATAATTACGGAATTGAGAACGGTATAATTTTTTGTGTTCATTAATATTAAAAAATAAATATATAAAGTAAAAGTTAGTACAATTTCCGGACAAACCGGAAGTAATGGATAATTGTATGAAATTTCAAATCATGTAATTTATATACATAATTGGCAAATACTGTTGATACTATTGTTCCATAGCAGAGCCTAAAACGTCGAATCGTAATAATGTTATGGTGCATGCCTAAATCTGTAAATAGTTCCGAATATATTTTTCAGTGTGTGAATTAATTGATTAAGTTCAATGAATTTAAATTGCGTTTTAAAGTTTATAGAAATACACCTATAGATAAGTATTTTTAGTATGTATATATTTTGACGGTGTTGCTATGGATGATAGTATATTTATTGTGTGATTACTATAGGCGCGAGCACCATGTCTATTTTAGTTGTGATTTTATATGTTTTGCAGCTATCAAAAAACTACATCGATAATTGGAGGCATTACTGGAAATATTACCAACAAATTAGGCCAAATGAGGCACTCTGAATCGTTCAAGTCGTTTGAAGAAAAAGTCGTATCCGGCTATGAAAATGTAAAGGTAAATTAATTTTAGAAAACTCGGTAATCGCGAAATTATTATTAATTTAAATCTTTATATATATATATATATATATATATATATATATATATATATATATATATATATATATATGTAAATATTAAATGTAATTAGATTATAATTTAATTCGTATTTTTCGCATTTGTTCATTTTTAGACCACGTCGTTTATTAATTATTTGCAATTAGAGTTTTGTTAATTTCACCATACATATATACAATTATAAATTTGTATCGCATGTATTTATAATTGTGTCATTCGTGATGTATATTTGATTAATAAAATTAATGCGTTTAAAAGATAATGTTCGTACTTTAGGAGTTTGCAATTGTTTGTCATTTGTTCTATAGACTAAAGTATCAACATCTCGGTCTGGTTCAATGCATAGTTTAGATGATGGGCTCTCTCGACATCACGGTTCGGTTGCAACTAGCCCAACAATCGCCGAAGAAAAACCAATCGCATAGTCAGTGGAGTACGGTTGGCTACTTTGTCCCTCCGGCCGCGAGCTGCCTTTAACACCGATAATTTGCTTTAAACTATATTATTTAACCCCTCTCTAAAATAAAGTAATCACAATTCATATATACACGCTACCCCTCTAATCATTCAAGGGTTGACAACAACAATAATATAAATTACTGAAAGATCGCTTTGCGAAATATTAAAAACATGTATTTTTGCATTTCAGAATATTATTAGGTCTGTTTCTTTTGTGTTGCACTCTAAAAATATATAGAGTTGCGTTTAAAACAGATCAAAAACAGTGCAAGACAAACGAACAGACACGAATGTAATGTGAATTTAGACATTTGGTTTTTAATTAGTTTACTAATGAGATTTAGCAAACTGCTATTATGAAATAAATGTGTTATTTTAAGTAAAAAACAAAACTCAGTATTATTTTACACGATAAAATTGTTTAATTATTAACAGTAAAATTGTGGAAATACAATAAAAATAAGGTCGAAAATCTACATATTTTGTGACGCGTAATGAAATCAATTCATCTAATTGGAATTGTTATTAAATATGAATCGAACAAGTTGGTTAAAATGTAAATTTTTTTTTTAATTTAACAAATTAAACATAATAATAAATGTCTTGTTCTAAACGAAATTGTATCTCGAGGTAAATTGTGTGATAATATAACTTCTCTTGTAAAAATAATTTGATGCGATTTTCGGGATTTTTATTCGCCGTTTAAATTTACATTGCCTAATGCTGACGTCACTAAATGCGATTTTTACACTGTTACCTCGTGTACGCACGTAAAATTGAAAACCTATTGTATTTGTGACACTTATCACTATTCATTTAACAGTTAGATGTAATAAATAATTACATATAAGGTCGCATGTGACGTCATTTGTTGGTTAAGTGTGTATAACTAATTTAAAATACGCCTTAATACTCTGTAGCGTATAACATGCGTGTCTCAATGTAATTTGACTTTTGGGACCTGGCATTTTACCTAGTTGCACACGTCATGGCTATAATATATATATTTTTAAATATAAAATATGGCACTATAATGCTACACGGGGTAGTGTAGCACTTTCAACACCTTTAGTCCGCCATTTTGAATATGAATTATGAAACCGAAGTACAATATAACCTAATATTTAAAGGCGAATAAAACCGTTGTATTTCCTAACCAGTGATTTTTCAAATCAACAGGACAACAAGGTTTATTTTCAATAAATGTTTCAACAATCATGCACACAAATAGCTTAAAACAGTCTAACATAGATATGAAGCCAAATATGTTCGTATTCATTCAATTTATCAAGTACAGGTGAGTGATGGCACACTATCTAAGAGATCACAAACTTAATCTTCACACTTGTCTAAACAGGACAAACAATAACTTAATTTTCTAACAAAAAAGTACGGTCAGGTATTTTAAGGTTGTAATCTCTTTCGATTTTTTTTTTTATTAAAACTCAACTCACCCGACACAGCATCAAATGCTGTGTTTCGGTTTTTTTCGTTTTCCTGTTTGATGAATCAATGAAGCAACACTACCGTAACTTGGTTGAGTTGCTGACCGAAGCGTCACATTACTGTCCGATATTGGTACTGTACACTTGCTCACTTCATTTGTGTTCGAGATTGGTACAGTACTATCATTACTTATAGTTAAATCACGTAGTGTTACATAACTATCCGATAATGGTATCGTATCATTTGATAAAGGTATAGAATCGCCGGATTCAATTACGGTATCGTCTATTTCATTATTTGCGAGTATTAAATTGGTGTTAGTAATACGGGTTTTACAATTTGTATCGTCTACTATATTTGTTAAAGGTATTTTAGTAAGTTTAGTGGACGATGTAACTCGAGTGTCACTAGTTAAATAAAGTTTATTGTTGCTATTAGACAAGAGTACTTCATTGTTTAATAAAGGTATTGTACCGTTCGCAAATACTTGTAGGTTTAGCGTACCTTCAAGTTTTATATCTTTATTATCTGATTCATCATTTTTAATTATATGTCATTTCCGTGGCGTATTTTTCTGACTGTTATTCGTATCCCGTAAGTTATTCTCGATTCGTTCATAATACCCACTGTAATCTAACCGAACACTTAGTAATTGTAGTTTAACATCCGAATGCGAGGCGAGCATTTGTAAATATTTCCGGACGTAATCGTTATATTGTTTCGAAACTGATCGGATTTGAGTCTTTACTGATGTTAAGTACAAGTTGAACTTTGTGTTACGTTCAAGTCGTTTGCGGTCGTCTTCTTTTGTGACACCAAAACCGTCTTCTAGATTCGTGGAGGACGCTTTCTTTTCTAGCTCTTTAATCGCTTTGATTTCAGACGTTGTTTTGTTGTATAGCAACTCTTCAATGTTTTCTAGTTTTAATATTGTGTTATAGATCGTACATAAGTGTGTGTACAGTTCCTGAAATACATAATTACTTTTACAAACTTATACTTCCAAATCTATACGGTTAAAAGAAATAAAGTGCTAGGTGTAAACTTGTATGTATAGTCTAGATACGCAGGTAACAATCTTACGTCATTTAGTAACTAAAACCTGCTAAAAACTTATCAACATGAAATTTCCTGCTGGCTTAAAAAACTATTGCAAATTAAATGAAAAGTACTTATCAACAAGTATTTAAAATAAAATAAACTGTTGTAGAATATCAATTTCATTTCAAAAATTATTATTTTCTCCAGTTTCACGACCTAATATAGAAGATTAACATTTTTTAAACTTATAAGTTGGTCATTTTGACACAATTGCTACGTTTAAATATATTTTAGTAGCGTTGTTTATTTCGTTTAACGTTTGTTATTTAGTTGTGGTTAAGTTATTTGGCGATTCAAAAATAAACTTACAAATGAATTGTAAACTGAGTTTATTGTCAAGTTTCTAAAAAATCTCATTTAGATTTAAAATGTTTGATTCTATTGTAGTGTAAACGTACAATTTCAAACTAGTAACTTTTGTTTGTGATGCAAGGTTGTTGCTTGCGTACCCGGACTATTAATGTTTTTAAATGGGGAATCTTGTCGATTATAGTTAATTTTACCTGTGATTCAGAATCTACAAGTACACCACATTGTACTGAATGCAGAAATGTGTTATGCGCTTTGATGACGTCATCCAGAGATTCAGCTACGTTCACACGATTCAACATTTCCGCCCATGAACATTCTAGCACCTCAAATAAGAAATAATACTGTGTTTGATGAATAAAATGTACCATTTCTGAAGTTAAGATATGTACATTTTGCATTACAGTTGACACTTCTAAAATAAATTATATATATATATATATACATAACTTTTATAATATTACTAATCACAAGTAGTTATGTTTTTACCTTTAAGATTTCTGAATAATTTCGCAGCAGTAATCTGCCGTTTCCACATACTGGAAAGCACGAATTCCATTCGTTTCGCTTTCCATAACGCGCCGAAAAGTGTCCGGTAACTTTCCAGCGTTGGTTCAAAAACGGTCCCGATGGGACCGTCGATATGATAGAGCACTGTAAACACATCCCAACCCACATCGCCTTGGCTGACTTCCATCAAACGAACGTCTAACCGTTTTAGGGTATCTGGATTCTCGAATTGCGCGTTTGTGACGCGCACCGCCGAGTCCAAAATCGCAGATAAGGTGTGAGGATATATTTGCGTAGCGGATTTTGATAATTCTGGTCTATAAACATTTATAACTTTCAAACACTAGTAAATATAAATATGGTTAAAATGTAAATAGAATAATAATATTAAATTTGTTATATAAAAATACTACTTACGCTAGTAATTCTAGTAGATATCGAATAAAATCGCCTTGCCCTAATAATAGATATCTTCTAAATGCCTGCATGTGTTCCACTAACCGATTTTGACCTCTCATTATATCTAAGACACGATCCGATGTTTCGCGATACGCTGTATCTAAGATTTTGTGCAATTCTAGACTTAACTCTGTTGTGAATAGAGCTTCAGCTGCAAAATTAAATTTAATTAAATATCGGCGATGTTCTGCACTAGATGTTATTATAGGTATATGTGTTAGATAAAAAGAAAACGATACTAAAATACATATATAACAAATTGTTTATCAATAAACATAATTATATTTACTGTATTCGCCATAAAAATACAATTTACAGATAGGCTCAAACTTGTTTCGAAGCGTACTTAAACAAATTAAAAATTACGAAATTTCAGCAATTTATAACACGGAAACCGGAAGTTATTTCAAAAAATTTTTCAAATAAAAAGTGTAGGAAATTGTATTGCCATTCGTTTATTAAATATGAACATTTTCGAAATAACGCAAGGTTTTTCTTAAAATAGATAAAAATTGAAAACGGCTTCAAATCACTTCAGATTAGTTAATTATTGCAAAAAACTAATCAGTTCTACTAAATATCATAAGAATCTCAACTATCATGTTCCACAATTTTAGACTCATCCGTTTTTTTGATTTACAGTACACACACACAGAGACAAATGTGTTTAAATGTTCAAAATATGGATTAAAAACACAATTTTTTTGTTAAAACTTGACAATACTTATTACTTAGTATAACAAAGTAAAACATAGTGTGACTTACCATTTAAATTCTCAAATGTTCGCAACATCGTTTCTCTTCCCGGCAAATTGGATAAATCTTGACAAACCTCACGGATAAAATTAATACTTTTTCCGGTTACAAGTATTTTTTTCGCTTGCGCCATTGTTATAAAAGTAGGTAACATATTTGATCTATCAAACATAATTTTATATAATTATACGCAAGTAAAATATATTTTAGGCCACTCGGAATAGCTTGAAATGTGCAGAAAACTATTGTTAGCTTTTCTATAATAGTGGCGCTCACTCTTCTACACATATCACACTTCAAGCTATTCCGAGTAGCCTTCACATCATAGTTTCAATTTATATATCATACCTGACATGATATTTGTCGTGCCATAACCTTTCTTCTTTTATAACTGCTCTGGCTTCAATAAAAAACTCCCCACACGGATCTTCAAGATAACCATCAAGTAGCCATCTTGTTAACATCCGTAACAAAGGTGAACATAACGATTTTAATATTCTACGTACTATAGTTTGAACCACAGGTGCACCATGTTGCATAAACGCAAACACACTTGAAATCAATGCACCACCTATAATATAATTCACACAATTCCAATTAGAATCTAATTCGTTGGATAACTACACCGTGACGTCACAATAGTGGCTGAATTATTACATAAGAAGCTTAAAAACGTATAATTTAATAACATTTTTGTGTGAAGTTACCTTTTTTATCTTGACACGCCAATGCAATGTTTGCCAACCACTGCAATCGAAATTGCGGTTCCGCAACCCAAACCAGCAATCGTCTCAAAGTCAATTTCCCCGAGTTACTCACGACTTTTAACTGGCTTTGAAGAACAGCGATTAGTTTATAATATTCGGTGAGCTCATCGCGTAACGCGGCCACCAAACTTTGCCCGATGATCCCGATTTGCTTATCGGAATCATCACAAAGTTGCCGGATTTGATTGTGCAAAAAGCCGAGTTCTGCAAGGCGTTGTACAATCGCGCGTTGCGATCGGCTAACGCCTGCTCGGGTGTCGATCAGAAACCCTCCAGAACCTGGTTCTTTACGCAATACTTTACCCTCGATTCCTTGGAAAGAGAAAATCACTTCTTGGATCAGTTCACTTTCTGGGATACTACTAAAATCTAAATAAAATGTTGATAAATGCACTCGTTTTAAACACAATTTTTAAACGTACACATTGATGATGATTTTGATGAATCTGTTGGTGTTTCACTCCATAAACAAGTTTGACTTGTGACCTAAATATATCATTCATAATTCTATAAACATCACTAGAAGTTTTTGTTGTTGTTAAATATCACTAACCTGAGTGTTAATATCCGATATATTTGCTCTTGTTGAATAATATTTCGCAACAGTTTCTTTCGAATCTTTCGACGAAATCGTACTTTGTGATTTTATATTCATATTGACTTGTTTTAATTCCTTTAAAACTAACCACGGTTGAGTGTCAGTGTTTTGCGTTTGTAAATTTAATAAAAACGTTAAAATTGCACATCTATTTTTCAAAATAGTCTACAAAACAACCAGTTAGTATCGTTCTTTTCTAAGCAAAAGTCATTTAATGTACCCCATTTCGTAATTTACTGTACAATAATTCAAAATTATTAACTTTTTCTGCACAACCATTTTGATGTAAGTTCCTTCGGATTTTTTCTACAATGTGTAACTCGTCTACGTTTGTTGAATCAAACGAGCGTGTAGTTGTTAAAAATTTCAATGAGATTTTCAATAAATGGTCTGTGTATTCTTTAAACAAACAAATATTGTTATTAAAATAACTAACCTATAATTTATGTCTACACACCTCGATCATTTTTTGCGTATGTCGCACACAATTTATTTAATAACGACGGTACACCTCCAGTTTCATCAACAATTCGGTGCATTTTTAAATCATTTATTATTACGAATTTTTAACAACACAAATAATGACAGATACCATTCAAAATATATGTCTTCTTTTTCATATATATATATATATACATATAAAACAAACGTTGACTACATAAAAACCAAATGTATACCTTATTCAAAGATCGAACGTCATTAAAAACATTTTTATGTCAGTTACCTCATAAAAACAACTCATTAGAGCAGGGACGTGCAAACTTTTTTGATATCCAGACCACTATTACAAGTTTTAGGCAACATGCGGAGCACCTAGTGTGTATTTAGTCCGAATGATGTTATATAACGATTATATATGTTTTAACTATAAATGTATTTTGAGTATTTTTTAAATAATATTTAATTTTTAATCTTATTTTAATATATACATTTAATAACTAATAATATAAATTAAAGTACCAAATACTAGTAAAATACGTTTATAAAGAAAAAAATCAAAATATATATTTAGAATTCAGCATCTTCATTTTCTTCCAAATCTAACATTTCTGGTAAATTGGTAGTGAGATCAAATTTCCGTTCAAATATATTAAAATCTCGATACAAATCCGTTAAATTAATAACAGCGTAACCAGATTTTAATAAATAAAAATCGATACACCCTTTTAATGATTGATAAGCAGCTTCCAGTTTCGGGCTTGTTTCTAATAAAACAAAATATCATATTTATGGTTCGATTCAAAGCAAATTTAAGACCAATTCTTTATAAAAACTTACTTTTTTCAAGTTTAGATACATCACAAAGATGTTTATAATAACAAAGCTGCTCGTACAGGTCTCTTTCAGAGTACTTCCGGTACATAAATCCTTTAGAACACATATCACAAACCGGATACTTCCCTATGAATCTCAACGGTAATATATCAGTTTCATTAGGACATACAGGATCTTCACAAATCAATATTTTCTCATAATACTTCTCGATAAAACCACGTATTTTATAAAGTAATTGAGTTTGGATTGAATTCAAATAACTGATAGGTCGTACCATGCAATTAGGATTCGCGCATTTTTCTAACCACACATGAACTCCAGTTTCGTTATTAGTGGTTAAAGTTGTGATACTATTCGTTTCTTTACAACCCACACAAGTAAATTCTAAAGGAGTTGCGTTTTTGAACGATTTACTCCGGACAGCAATTGTTGTTACGTCTAGTTCGGCTTTTGGTTTCGTTTTCTTAAACGATGATCCATCGATTCCGAGAGCATTTGCAATTTGGTAAGCGTCTAAACCTTCGATAGGTTCACACAAACGTGAAACTACCGGGTGTATTTGTTGCGATAAATAATATTTAATATCAACTTTGAGTTCGGTCGATTGTTTGAATTCATCGACGTGATAAGCGCGTTGCGTCGCGGAATTTGTTGTTCCATCCTCGCAAATTATATATGGCACTGCGTCACCGTGCCCTAACGGTTTGCCGCCTTTTTTATTAAATCGCAACGCGACTATAACGTGACTAGATACAGTTTTATCCGTGTACAGAGCGGGATCTTTTGTTAATTGTTTGGTGATGATCAAAAGCGGCAGTGGTACTTGTCCTGTTGTTAAATCATTCGTGATTTTCGTTAACACCGACTGAACATTCTCGATACGTTCATCCGCGGTTTGTTCGCTCAACAAGTGATTTAATACCATTTTGCCAACTTCAGACGCAAGCATAGACCAATCCCTTCTAACGATATCAAGACCTTTATGCTCTTGCGTCAAAATCAAATCGCCAGTTTTCGATTTAGACATCGTAACCGCGGCATACTTCTTCTTTTTCAACAACAACATATATTTAAACACCCCATCTACATCTAGCTCAACTTGTCGGTAAAATTTATTTACAGCCTGCTTAATACTAGAACCGATTTTAAACACTTGCTCATAATCTGTTATATTTGTATTTATCATAATACTATCAGTATCGCCGTAAACGACTTCGTAACCTAAACTTTGGACTAAATCGCGTGTGTGCATTAAAATATCGCGACCTTTCATCGTGATTAACGATGCTAAATGCATTGCGAAAAATCGCGAATTCGAAAACCCGAGACATCCATACATACTATTCGCGGTTAATTTCAACGCGAGCTGACGAATATTATACTGCATTCGTAAATCGCTAGAAATATCAGGGTTGGACATTAATTTTTTGACTTCACGACGCGATTCAACTAGTTTACGGATTTCCGTCGGTAAAATACCCGGCTCACCGCTCACATTCGATAAAACTGTTTCCGAATCACAATCTGACGGAATTGTTGTAAAACATATATTATATTCTTGTATAATACTCGGATATAATGAATTAAAATCCATTAATAGGATTAATTTATCGTAGAATCCTATTTTAGGATCTAGAACAAGGCCGCCCGAGTACGCTGCTTTCTTTTTCGGTTTTATTTCGGAACGGTCGAAATCATCAGGTTCTTCAATATCTTTTTTGTTGTTTGTAAATTGTTTGCGTTCCGGAACTATGAAATCTTTTTCGTTAAATGCGTGCAAAAGTAAATATTCGTTTCGGGCGGCTCTGCCGCCCAATAACGTCTTCGACAACACGTAACCAGCAATTTGTGTGATTTGTAATGCTAAAGGCATTACGTTAAGCTCATACATCATCTTCGTTATATATGCAGCGTCTTGCATCGTCAATGAAATTAATTTCAACATATATTCTGAGTTTCCGAACATATTTAAAACATCTCGCGATTGCAATGTGGGGCGTTCGCCTTCTTTTAGTTTTAAAACTGTTGTGCATAAAGTTTCCAAATCATAACTGCGACTTTTGATTAATTCGCGCGCGGATATCTTTAAATCGCAAACTAATCGGCCGATCATTAAATTCTTTTGACCTTTAGCCATTGTTGGGATGGTTTTGCGTTTTAGTTTGCCGAAACGTGACCAATTTGTTGTTTTATTCGTTTTGAGACGCGTACATAATAGGCCTAACTGATAGTCGAGTAACTCGTGCCCTACGACGAGATCTGGGTCGATTTTTGCGAAATAGTTTAAGAAATAGTTGAGCATTGCTCGTTCGGAATCGCATTTTTGGACTTTTGTGCCTTTGTAGGTTCGAAGCGCTTCGTGACAATCCACCGGAAGGACAGTACTTGATGGTTTCGCGAACGCTGAAAAGGTTTTCTCATTGTTGTAAAATCACGTAAAAAGGTAACTATTGCGCAGCAACAGTTACCAATCGAAAAGATATATTAAGAGAAAACTATGCGTATTTTTGTTTTATATTTGTCAACATTGCGCTATTAAAAAATAAGCTAAAGCTGCGCGGAAGTGACGTCATTATACTTGCATATTACAAAGGTTAATAATTAATAATTGTAGACATTTTAAAGTAAATAATTAATACTAAAGTAATATTGTATAAGAAAAGCGTGATTTATAATATACAAAAGAAGTTTGTAAAGATAGAGTTGAATGGCGAAAGATTGTCAAGATGCAATGGATGTAAAAAGGTTTTCTGCCACCCCATTTGATAGGAATAGACATGAAGTTGTGTATGTATGTATGTATGCATTAGATAGAAATAAATTTAAAAATTGCTTACCACAAAAATGTTGTTGAAATTGTGGATTTGGTGGAGCTTTATCAATAAAATAGTGATTATGAACCAAGCAGCCAATCATAACAATCTCATCCTTCAAATCTTTAGTTAAAACCGTCCGAATGTTAATAGTTGCAACAACCAGTGGTGGCAGCGTTAGTTTTTGTTCAGAAACAACCGATAAATTCCAAGCCGCACAACTCAACTCAAACTGGCACCAACTCAACGGATTTATCACCGGTTTAGGCGTTTTTACATCCAACCAGCAAGGTCCTTTAATTTTCCTATCGACTAATAAGATTTCTAAGTAACTACTATCTACTCCGAAAACATGAGAGAAGGTTCCGGCTTTGTATTTGGTGTTATAAGATTGTTTTTCGGCCTATAAAATAATAATACAGTATTTATTATCCGGTTTCAATTAAATTTACGTTAACTTACAGAGTATCGAACTTCTAAGTAGTCAGATTGTCTAGGTATGTTTGGGTCGAATGCGAATTTTTTTGTTACTTTTCGAGAGCGAAATTGCTCGATTTTTAACGCTTCCGCAATAACGTTATTAAATTCATTGTACACATCAATTATTTTCACTGGTTTATCAGTTGTTATATTACCATCTGTAACATACTGAAAAATCAATTTTAACAACAATTTTTAAATTAATTATTGCTGAACAATTTAGTAAATTTCGAAATTTGAATTTCACTGCATAAATATACTAAAAAATATAATCTCAAATTCAAATTAGTTACTATTTTAACTTAAATGTAGTTTAAAAGAAAGTATTATGCTAAAAACAACATCTAGTCTACAAATACGGTTTTTATTTACTCAAGGCATAAAATGGGTAATAGAAAAGATGGTGATGATTTTAATATGGCTAACATTTGTAAAATAATTTATGTATGTATGTAAAAATGAATTAAATACTTACAAATGGTCGTGGAAGTAGAAAAAGTTTTCGTTCGATATTCCTCACTATAACACAACAACTAACATAGCATTTTTTAGATTCTACATAGGTTTTTCCGAGTAGAAACACAACACCAGGTTGACTGTAAACGTCTTCGTAAGCGTCCCACCAATAAAAACGAAATACCTATATAAAAATATATAAAAAACTCTACTTACGAATAATTAAAATTACAGAATAGGTGTGAGATACTTTTGGGAGTAAGATAACTTCAAATTGTGATTCGCAATCAAAATGAATTAAGTAAATGAATATGTACCTGTTCTCCTATCGCATTCGTTACCAATGGTAACTCAGAACAATCCAAAACAATCTCCTCCGTCGTCTCATTCATCAGCTCACTTTGCATCTTATCCCAACCACTCTCCAAATTCGCCTCCATCTTCTCATCCTCCATACGCTTCTCTTTAATCTTCTCTTCCTTCCGCTTCTCCTCCTCCTCATCGAGATACTCAAAATCATCCTCAAACATATCCGTGCAACACTCACTCGTATCGAACTCGCTTACATTATCCTTTTCTTCTTCTTCAAACACTTCCGGATGAACAATTCCTTCTCTGTAATCACTATTTGAGTTATCAATGTTATGTTTGATTTCCTTTAGTGGTTCAGATACTTTTTTCGGTAATTGAGATGGACGTTTGATTTTCAAAGGACGCGGAACTGTGAAACTGTTCATGTAATCTTTAGCGCTTTTATCTTCTGCGGCGATTAGTGAAAAGTTGTTTGATTTAGATGGTTTTGCGGAAGTATCGTCTAAACCGGATAGAACATCGGATAAGATGTCATCGTGATCTAAATTGACTGCCTAAAGTAAATTAAAAAATGTTCGCAATAGTTGAGGGTAATTTGTTTCTAGAATAGTACTTACTTCTTTCTTCTTTTCTGGCATACTAGATAACATCGCTTGAATATTCTTGCCTGCAGCTTTAGAAACTTGTTTCTTTTTCTTGTTTTTCCCGTTATTTTTCGTCGCATTTGCAATAGATTCCGAATCCAAATCATCATCAAAAATATCTCGCCCATCCTCCACATACCCCGTCCCGTCTTAAAACGATAATAAATCATTTAAAAATATGAACATTTAATAAATAATTATTAAATGTACCATCATCTACAATCCAATCATCGTCTTGTCGCTCCCAAACCTTTTTCGAATACTCCTTTTCATCCAAAACTTCGTAAACATTATCTACGTTGTCGATTTCGTATTTATTTTTTATCCCTTTACCTTTTAGAGCTTTTAAACGCTCGAAAACGGCTGTTTTGTGATTGGTCTTTTGCCTTTTGGCACGAGGCTCACTACATGCTACAAGTGGTTCACAAAGTATATCGTAATCAAAACAGATATCAACTAATTTGTATGCTATTAAAACTTACATTCTGTAGGTTCCATTATGAAAGAAACAACATATAAATTTTGAACACTGTTATGAAATGAAACTGACACATACAATCAACAAATGTATTAGTTTGGCGGTAAATATATTTAACTCAGGTTAAACGTAACCCAACTAATCTCGTAATGAACAATGTTGCCAACCAGCGTAGAAATATTTTTTATTCAGCTGATAAATAAAATAATTACTTATTGCACAATAATAAAAATCGCCTATTTATTTACAGGAAAAAATTTAAATTAATATCTAATATTTTATTAAAAATCTATAGTTTAAAATAGACGAATAGAACCGATTTTAGCCGAATATGTTCACTCTATACATGTTCTACGCGCATGCGTCTATTATTGTAAATTTTAAGAGAAATTAATTAAAATTGAGTAGTTATTTATGAAAAACAAGTATTGATATTTTAAGGTATAATTTTATTTAGTAGTAATTCTTGTTTGCTCGCAACAGCAATAGTACAATACTACTAGAACATACTTATAAATGCATTAAAAAGTGTTCTTAATAAATACTCCATGACAAATCAATCAAATGGAGTAGCGGAGCATTTTGCCATCCCTTGTTTTCAACTTGCTCCCGCATACATCAAGTTGTTTGTTACACAAACGCAAAGCAACACAAACTGGGGGTTCTTTTTATTTTTGAGGTCATGTAACAAACAAATCGGCGGGGCCTCATAATAAGATATTAATCATATCTTTGTACAGTTGCAGTCACAGCTCCACAGGGCGTAATAATCAATAAATTAATAATTGAGAGTAATTGATACCGCGCGAAAACACACCACGTCCCGATGTGTTTCGGTTCTTTTTTTAATTTGTTCCTAGTTAAATATTAATTAATAATAATATAACTATATTATAAATTAAATGTTTATTTAATGTTTCCATTAGTTTATCATCCGTCATACGCTAAGATTTATTCACATTTTTACCTAATAATCACACTAGGCCGCAGTGGTGGCGTTAGAGAAATACTTAAAGGGTGTTAAGGGAGGGGGGACGTTAAATCAATATTAATAATTTGGGCTAAAACGTTAGTAATTTGAAAAATAAAAAATGTTTATTTATTTATAAATATTCAAAAATATATTCTATTTATTGTAATTTTCAAAATATATCACTTGTGAGTTGAGTTATCAATATATAGAGTGAGCCTTTTAGTAATTATCCAAAAATATATGAAATTTATTGCCACTTATTGAAATTTATTATCTATGACTAAGTTATTAAAACTGGGCAGAGTTATTAACATAGGAGGAGCTTCTATTAGTAACTGGGGGGGGGGACTCCTCCCAGAACGCCATCACTGCTAGGAGTAACGACTGTAATTCGCTATTTTATTATAAATAACAATCACATAACCATCGTACTGCTACAAAACAAAAAGTTTCCCATCATTTATCATCTTTTTTTTTTAATTAACTATACGAACTATAAGATCGATATATCACAGTCGTTATTGAAATTAGAATAAATACTCTTAGCAATCATCTTCATCGTTAAAAAAATAAAGTAAACAGAAAAAAATAGCTGTAACTGCAACCAAATGCGTCAATTTTGAGTCTTTGCTCAAAAATAGTACAATTTTTGCAATCATTATGCACCTAAATCTTAACAATTTTTAAATTGTTTTTTATTATACGAATTAACTATTCATAGACATTTTTATTTAATTTTCATATGTTCCTGACTCTAGTGACGTCATAAGCAAATCTCGTTGTTTTAAGCGCTTATGAAGCATCCTGAGCGAACAGAGAGAAAAATTAAATAAAAACAATACACATAAAAATGAACAATTTAAAAAAATTGTTTGCTATTTTGAGCGATTTGAGCCCGAAATCTCTTGCGATCGAGAACAAATCAGATTTTTGACTCAATATACGCCGGGTTGCACAACAGGTTTGTGTAATCTTTGTGTATATTTGGGATAGCAAAATTATTTGACATTTTTTCATATGGGGGCTAGAGGATATTCAGAGAGGGCGGGTGGGGCGGCTTGGGGCAGGGGAGTTGAGTTTTACGCTCTTTTAGCAGCGTATCCAGCGCGTATTTATAAAGACACAACAAGATTAACGCTTCGAAGGGGACGAAATAAACGAGGCACATTTTGGAAATTTAACGCAAAAATGAAACTGTTCATTTTATGTGTGTGGAATGACGTTAATTAAGTAGATTTGTTACTAGTGTTTGAATGTTTAATGTTAAATAAAGCAGTTTTAAGTGTTTAGGCTACTTTTAATGTTTTTCTTCTATTTATAATCTCAAATTGGTGAAAATGTATTATAACTGTATAAAAATATTTATTTAAAATAGTGTGAATTAATATATATTTATTACTAAAATCAAGAATTTTGTTTAAATGTTTATTTAAGTCAATGTTTTTGTAACGGTCATTCCACAAATCGTATTTCATTTAGACGTAAATTTCCATTGTAAATGACGAGAAAACAGAGTTCTAAACTAGATATTGGCCAGGTGATCTTCATAAATCACCCGCACTACAACGTTAGTTTTTTTCCCATTATTTTAATAATAACATCATATTTTCTTTTGTTGATATAATAATGAATTGAATTTGCGAGATTGACTCAATTCATTTAGCGACATTCACAGTATTGAGACAATTAAGAAAAAAAAGAAGAAATTATTATTACTTAAAAAACAGATATGAATAAAAATCGGGTTTTCAATCATGTTCAGCACAAACGCCTACCTCATTATAATTAATTTTAATTTAATTAATAAATAATAATATTAATTTACCTGTGTGTTGTGTTTCAATTTTGGTCAGTTCATTTTCACACAAAAAGTTTAAATTGTTTTATTTCCTCTTCTTATTAGAAAGCTGACTTGACTTTCTTTAATAAATAATAATTGTTAATTAATTGATTGATTGATTGAAGATTATGTGGTTGTGTATGTGTGTTTTCAGTTAACATATTTTGATGTTTTTAACACATCAGATGTCTGAAACTGCTATGTTATGAGAGAGAGAGGGAGGGGCGAGACTGGGAGGTGCTGTGCTGTTGTCAGTGGGCGGAACGCCCCCAAATGTGGTTATTTACCACCAATCGTCGCGGGAACCACCGCCACTATTGCTGCCGCCCCCACTCGAGTAATTACCACCGTAGTTACTACCCCTATCGTTGCCGTAATAACCACCTAAACAAAATAATACAAAATTAATTTTCAATTATTTCAAACTTTTATTAAATGAATTTACCACCACCACCTCCATTGGAATATCCACCGCCATATCCGCTGGAGCGTTGACTTCTTGGGGGTCCACCACCTCCGGATGTTTGACGGTAATCGCGGGCGCCGAAATTATTGCTGCTGCTACCGTACCGCCCTTTACCACCACGCCTTCCTGAGCTGGGCATACGCCCATCGCTCGCCACGCCCTCCAACCACGTCGGGTATTCTTGCTTTGCTTCGACCAACAGATCCATTAACGGAGTGCTTAAATTACGGTTACGGTCGTTAAAGAACGACGAAGCAACGCCTAAAGAACAACAAATATTTAGACTGCGGCAACAAAAACTGTATTCGAGAAAGCTATGACGGAAAAAGATCTATTTTCTAATAATGATAGGTACTTTATTAAATTGTTTTTTTTAAAAAACCGTGCAGACTGAATTAATAAATAAAAGAAAATTAAAACGTACCCAAATTGCCCATACGTCCCGTTCTGCCAATACGATGCACATATTCCTCCACATCTGACGGCAAATCAAAATTAATAACATGCTTCACATGCGGAATATCAAGCCCACGCGCCGCCACGGCCGTAGCAACCAAAATCGGTGTGTTCCCGCTGCGGAATTGCCGCAACGCGTCTTCACGTTCACGTTGGGTCCTATCACCGTGGATTGAAGTGACCGGATATCCTTCGCAATGGAGGAACTCCTCCAACGAATCAGCGCCTTTTTTCGTCTCGACGAAGACGAGCGTGAGACTTTCAGCGGATGGGTTTGTTTGCTTGGCGGCGTTCAATAAATCGAGTAAGAAAGAACGTTTATCGTGTTCTTCCACCCAAAACACTTTCTGGGTGATGTTTTCGGAGGTGGACCCTACGCGGCCGACGGCCAAAAAGATGTAGTTGTCCAAAAAGTCGCGGGCTAACATCTACAATAAATATTTTATATAATGAGTATTCAGTTCAAACTAAGTTATTGTAGACTAGTGACGTCATCTTGCTCGTATTTGTTTAAATAAAATAAATTTAAAACTATGTTTTGCTCACCTGAATGGGTGAAGGGAAGGTGGCGCTGAACATGAGCGTTTGGCGTTCGCCAGTACGAGGCATAGATTCTTTTTCAACAATACGTCTAATCTGAGGCTCAAAACCCATGTCCAACATACGATCAGCTTCGTCAAGGACAAGAAATTTGCAACAATCAAGTCCGATTTTACCCCGGTCTAACATATCTAACAATCGACCGGGTGTGGCAACCAACAAGTGGCAACCTCTGTCTAAATCGCGCATCTGATCGCTTATATTTGCTCCACCATACCTGTGAACAATTTCATGTGTTAAAATTGCGCTAATAAGTAGCTATTTCGCAGTAAACAAGCTCAAAAAACATCTATATTTAGTTACAGTTTAAAAGTAAATTGATGCATCGTATACTAATAATAATGTTGTATGTAGTATTGAGAAACGAATGGATAAAACTTACACAACACATGGGCGCAATCGCGACCGATACGCGAACTTCTTGGTTTCGTCATAAATCTGGGTGGCGAGTTCTCGGGTCGGAGCCAACACAAGGCCCATAGGGAATTGTTTGCGACGGTACGAGCGGCCGTTGTTGACGTTTACGGGGCCCAGCTCGTACATCTGGTTCATGATTGGGACGAGGAACGCGGCCGTTTTACCGCTGCCGGTTTGCGCACACGCCATCACGTCGCGCCGGGCGCAAATTATCGGGATCGCATACTTTTGAACTGGTGTCGGTTTATCGTAACGTGCTAGTGATACATTCGTGCGGATTATGTCCGTCAGCTGCACTTCATCGAACTAGACACATTAGAAACATATATTATAGTTTACATTTTAATCTTACAATAATACTCGTGAGCTAGAGAGCGCGCAAGCGAGTTTGTGCATGTGTGACGTCACAACGACTCTATATTGTACTCTAATTTGAGTTCGGTTCTAAACAGGGGGATATCACTTGTATATTACAGTGAAAACTCTATATTAATTAGTATTATGAAATATATAAAAAATATTACACTTATATAGAGTTAAGTATGTATAAACATTGCAATGATTAGAATCGGTCATCGTATTATAAGATACTTTTAATCATGATTAAAATGAGGTAAATAAATAGAATTTACTGTCTATATATATATATTTTTAATATTACTAGAAGAATCATAATATATATTTGATGTATCTAACAAATGTTATTCTTATACGTCCGTCCTCGAGTTTGTTTTTGTGTTATATATTATCTTTGTTTATTATTTACGTATCATGGAATATTGAACATTCTCAGTCATATATTATATCAAATTTCTACGAATTATAATAAAGTAGTTAATTTCAATAATCCGTAGCACGTTACCGGAAAGTAATTTCAAAAACTGTTCTAAATAATAATTGGAAATTGCTTTTAAGTTAAACTAGCAAATAGACACTAATTAGATTCGCGAATAACACAATTACATAAAAGAGAAATTCTTTTGTATATCAATTTAAAATTGTTACATCACAATTATTATCTTTATATTAAAAAAACATGAAAGTGAAATTGAAGAGTATGAAAGTAAAATTCGGTGGTGCGCATAGTTTTATTGTTTATACGACAAACGTTTCATTAATACTCGACCTACGTTTCCTACTTTGCACGAACCGTGTGTATTATGCGATTATAATAAATACAAATGACATAATTCCAGGAAATTAGTGGATACCGCGTAGATATTGAATCGGGTTCAATAAGTAATATAGGAATGAAGATTGTTAACTTACAGCGTTGATGTGCGGGGGTACTTGATCTCCGGTAGCCTCGACGGGAATATCTTCATACTTGCTAAAATTAATGCCAGTATTGCCGGCGCCGAACAATTCCAATTCTTGACGTTCGTCACGTGGCAAAGGCGTTCCCCATTCACCTCCCTCGCTTCCAGCGCCGCCGCCTCCTCGACTTCCGCCACGGTTGGAATCATTCCACCTGCCACCACCTCCGCTGCCACCACTGGTGCCACCACTACCAGCCGAATATGCTGGACGTTCCGGTTCCTGCCACCTAAACAAGAAAAACACATGTTTACAAAAACTAAACTACCTAATAAATACAGAAATGTAAACTTCTCAAAAATACAAGCTTTTAGAAAAGATGTTTTAAAAGTATTTTAGAATACTTGGATGTTTTGTACGTACCGATCATTTCGGGGTAGATCGCGATCTCTGTCGGAAAACCGGCCGGCGCTTCCGCCTCCGCGACCCCAATCCCGGTCGGTTCGCTCTTCACCTGGTTCGCTGCCGTTCTGGAAGCGATCACTCTTGTTGCGAGTGTTGAAGTTGCTGTAATCACCTGAACGGTCGTTCGAGGAGCGTGAATCTCGGCCGCCACCGCCGCTTCCTCCGCGGTTGTAGCTGCCTCGGCTACTGGTGTTTCGCTGGTCACCACCACGATCGTTCGGGGTGGCACTCGCGTCGCTGAAGTTACTGTTCGGTTCAACAACTTGGTTGTTGGATTGTGGCTTGTTACGAAAATGCGGTGGTACGTAACGCCCGCTAGCGCTACGACCCTGCAAGTCCAGACCAGCAAACTGAAAATTGCAAAAACCAATACAGATTACAAATCACCAGCGATATTATTTCAAATGTATCTTAGTAGCGTCACTTTAAACATGTGTTACATTAATTATTGACAAACACCGGAAAAGATTTTTTAAATTTCTACATTGAGATAAGTTACTAGATATTAATAAAAAAAAAAGTATATTTGCAAAAAAAATATAAAATTTACCTAGAACAAATCAATATACTTACGGAACAAGATGTTTACGCATTTAAATCATTTAAAAAATCTAATAAGTAAATAACGTGTGACACGTAAATTATCACTAATTTTTTGCACAAAAGTAAAACATTTCGTAATAAAATCAAACTTTCAAGAAAGCATTAATAATTAAGTCAGTTACTGTAAAATGAATAAAAAATGTAAATGTTTAGGTGATAATTGTTTCATACTATTTAAAACACTTGTTAGAAAGATTAAAAATTAGTAAATCGGTATTGCTTAGTTTGGGTTATCAAAAATTAATAGATAACACGTAATTAGAGCAGTTTTATTGCAAAATCGCTATAATTTACTTATTTGCAAATTGCTATGAAATTCTTGTTTCTTTTAAATTTTAGGAGATGGTTATAAAACGAGCAAAAAACATAAAAAAAATTATGCGTCGTATTAAAAACTAATATACAAAGCTTAATTTGTTCAAAATAAGCATTTTTTAGCCGATAGTTATTACAAAATTGGCATAATTTAGGTGAATGACATGTGTGACGCCATTATGAAGAATATTTGACATAAAAAAAAATCCGTACGGATGTGATTGAATCAGTGCAAATGTAGGAATTGTTGAAATTAACATAAATTTAGGATGTGCAAGTATAGGTATATGCGTAAATGGATTTGTATTTGGTATATAATTGATTGATTTTCGCCACGAAGATGTTCATTGAGGAAGTTTCCGGGGTCTACAAGTGTAGATTTTGAACCACATTTTATAATTAAACTTGAACTTACCTGCTGCTCTAGACCTGATCCATTGTGGTTGGGTACATTACTCATATTACTACACAGCAATACAATATTTTAGAACTTTTTTCACGGCAAAAAGTTCTCGAAATCAAATATTAAACGCGTCTTGTACAATAGTACAAAGGGCATTGACTGACAATTTCAGCTATAAGAGCACCCACAGAATCAACATGGAGAACACTGTTGCAACTAGTTCACCGAATACACTATGATGGCGCTAGTGTGAATTATATTAAAAAATGAAATGAAGTGAAAACACTAAAATTTCTAATTAAAAATTGTTAGTCATTATTGTTTTCATTCTACTACACATCAGACAAATGATTCCAACCACCTTGATTCATTATTTCACGAATTTATTATCAAAATTGCGTAATTTACTACAACTACAAAATGGCGGTGAATACTCAATATTTGAAAACTGTAATCGAATTTACAAACACGAGTTGCGTCCTCAGATTTGTAATTACATATAAAACAACCTTTTTTACGCTTAAATTACTTTTATATATTTTAATTTTTAAATCGAGAGGCTCATTTTAGTCGTAGCAATTACTAGATTGGAGCTGTGAATTATATTATAAATATATATTTATTTTTGTAATCAGTCTAATGTCAGAGCAAATTAAAATGGCGGTAACAAACCAAATGAAATGCATTTTTTCGTCACCAGAGCCGCGTTCCTGTAGCAGGAAACGGAAGTATTTCCGCCAATCGCTCAATATTTTGATTAAAAATAAAAGATTACAATGGCAATCTCGTTTTGCTTGCGGCAGAAATATACAATTATCGATTAATTGTATTTTTAAAAACAATAATAAAGAAACTTTAAATTATAGACAAACTTTTACCTATTACAGAAATGTTTTTTTAGTGGATAAACAAATAAAATATGAAAATCAAACATAAAGGAACCATAAATAAATCATTTATTACAAAGTCACAGTAAACATTATATTTGTAATTGAAATTCTAAAATACATAATCAAAATCTCAACAATACAGTCGAAAATTTGTAAAAACAAAATTCCCCAAACAAATACAATGTAAATTGCCGCCATTTTCATCAATTTCCCATCTTCATCGCATCTAATCTTCTTTCTTCGTGTCTGTCTTTCCACCACGAATTCTACCAGTTCTGCGGGCGGCGATGAGACCAACTTTGCGACCAGCGGATGTTCCACGTTTAACAGTGGAAGCCTTACCAATATGTTGATGGTTACCACCACCATGGGGATGCTCCACGGGGTTCATAGCCACACCACGTACCTTGGGCCAGCAGTTACGCTTAGCCTTATATTTATGGTAGGCACGACCGGCCTTAAGGATTGGTTTGTCAATACGACCACCACCAGCAACAATACCTAAATTAAATATGAAACAAATTAATAAAACAAAACTAAAGTGTAGATCAATTAAAATTCTATTTAAGAGCCTTCAGAAAGAGCCTCTAGTAAATAAATCATCACAAACATCTATGAGATTGAACTAGAAATCATCATGTCACCTTAAAAACTATTATTTCTAATAAATAACGCAACCCGCATAACTTTGTAGTTTATTTAAAATAACTGAAATATGTTTAGGAATGGAAATAAATTATAGGAAAGAGTATCACAATTCTCAAATTGTTAAAATTGACGAAGTGGTGCTTTAACTTACCAACCATAGCTCTGTTGTTGGAGGGAATGACTTTTTTCGCTCCGGATGGAAGTTTAACACGAGTTTTCTTTGTGTCGGGATTGTGGGCGATGACGGTGGCGTAGTTACCAGACGCGCGCGCTAATCGACCTCGGTCACCGGTCTTTTCTTCCAAATTACATACAATTGTACCTTCAGGCATTGTACCAACGGGCATTACATTACCTAAACACAAAAGCGCACGTGTATAAATTATTTATGTATCATTTAATAGTAAAACAAAGATTAGATTAAGTGTGGGCGTCAGAAAGAGCCTCTAGTAAATAAATCATCACAGACATCTCTGAGAAACAACTAGAAATCATCATATCAATTGGAAATAATTACAATTACAACTTTGAAAAGATTTAATTGTATTTGTAATATAATCCAAGCATAAAATAAAGATTTGATGTTTGATTCAAAATGCAATTTCAATTCTTTCTAACGATTATAAATTTACCTTACAAAATTACATATTTGCACCATAATTTACAGAATTAAATTTGTATCAGAACTATATTAGTGTTCTATTAACTGTGAGGTTTTTAAACAATAAGATGCGTCTTATACAATTACAGACATGCTTCGTAATGTACCATAATTTCTATAGTTTTACATGTAATTGTACTTACCAATTTGTAAGTTGGCTTTCTTGCCACAGTACAAAAACTGTCCGGTGTACATGCCTTCGGGAGCAATGAATAACTCTTTACGAGTTTGGAACTTATAGGGGTCACGGAAGTTGACCAAAGCTAGAGGAGCACCTCTGCCAGGATCGTGGATGATATCCTTTACGACACCCTTAATATAACCATGTCGTTCAGAGTAATCAAGCGATCGAAGTTTCGGGGCACCCTTCCTCCGTTTCGTGTGCGCTTTGAACACAGATCCCGCACCTTTACGTTGAGCACGAATTACACGCCCCATTTTGTTGGTCTATAAAACAAGAAATTGTTCAAGTTGACATGCATAAACATGCCGGAATAGGTTAAGTATTTTTGGATAAATTTAGACATTACACCCGAAAATATTACTACAGTCCTTTATTAAAACACTTAATAAACTATTACCGTTTACCTTCAAGGATGGATTACTTACAAAATTCAAGATATATTAAGAGTTTTATTAAAGTAATGTAACACGTAAACTCACCAAACGAACACAACAAATGAGAAAGACTTCTTCTTTACCTACTTTAGTACTAACAACCTTATAAAACTTTTCAAAATAATCTTACAATTTTTATATTAAACATATTTTGCAACAAGTAATTAAATGGCAACTATTATTATTTAGAGAAATGTACTCTAAATTAACACATTGTTTTACCTATTTGCAATTAGTCTACATTTATTGGTTTTATTTTGTTGGCAACATTATTCTTTTAGCATCACCAGCATTCAGTAACCACAAATAATCGTGTTAAAGAGTTGTAGCGCTAAATTTAAAAACATCTTAAAATACTTAACTGTAATTAATTATAAAAAAAATACAGCATAAGCTGTATTAAATCATTTATATATTTGAATTCTATTCTAATATATATATATATATATATATATATATATATATATATATATACATATATATATAAAGGGGTTTTTGCCACCCCATTTGACGGGAAAAAGCATAGTTGTGTATATATAATTTTGTTTATAATACGATAACTATCATAAATACAATGCAGACTATTAATAGAATGAAATATCTCAACTATTTACTTTAAATGCGAAATAACTGATATAAATCTAGAAATTTGGTAATTTTAAATACCATAAGTAACTTTGTGTATAGATTTTATCTTTTTCGTAGTAGTATGTATCTTATAAATATAAAATATAACTTTCGAAAATTCTCTAATAATGACTTTTGAATATTAATTTAAAACAACAATAATTTTAATTAAAACTTATTTATTAAAACACCTGATTTTTTGTTTATACATCATTAAATATATAAAAATCCAAAACCTACATAACAAAATACTCTAAACAATTAAAAATCATTAAGCTACTTTCTTCTTTTCACCTCCAATAACTTTCCTACGTTGCGCAACCATATGCAAGAACAATTTCGGAAAAACTGAAATAAAACTTTATAAAACACCTGACAAACATTTAAACAAAAAAGTGAAATACTTACGCGGGACATAAAGTAACATAATACCAATCAATAAGTATCTATAGTTAAACGAAAAATTGAGCGAATTTGGTAAATCAATTGTCCACATATTCGTTTTGGATACTTCGTGTTGTGCCCCATACAAACATAATAATTCACCGGTTATCCCAATAGGATACAAAATAAGAAACGTTGTATATCTAAACAAAAATCATAAATGTCCTGAGCGTTCTTTAAGATATTAATGGAGGCTATTTTGAAATAGATAAACTAACCTTAGCCATACTAAAAAGTAGGGAACGTAATTCAAAATATTCATAGTATAATATGAATATCGAATAATTTCCGTGACTGACCATGCAAACAAACATAGAGGTAATCCAGGAAATGCTCGGCCACCTATTGTAGGCATTAACACCCCACAAACAACGACAACTCTAGATAAAACTTGGAATGTCGTAAGAACAGGATTGGACGTGACCCAACCTGTGATGGCATGCAAAATTTCCAACACCGCTACGTTTTGGAAAATGATTACAGTCCATTTAACTGAATGATACAAAGAAACATTGCCCCCGTTTATAAAATGCGTTACGATTTGATATAAGAGATACGACCATCTAAAGTTGGAATTAATGTTCAGAAATTGTCTACAGATAAATAAACACTAAACTTACCCTAACGTTTGAGCGAAATTGTACGAAAATAAATAAGTTTTTATTAAAAACGATTGCTTTTTCTTTTCCCCCAAAGGTTTCGTGTCCTTTTTCGGAGCCATGACTGCTACAAAGAATGACTTGAACAATTTTCTATTGCAAACAGAAGGTCTTATTTACATATCGCTTTTAATTACCGATAATGAATGCGTAATTGGTTTCTAATTTATAATTTTTGTTGACATGAATGACGTTTCACAAATCGCAAAACAGTTTTTGACTGCTCAGTGTTACCAACTAGAAATAGCTAAATTTAAAGTCTTAAAGCTGCATCCACAGGGCACAATCAAATTTGACGCGTCAAGCTAACAGGATTTGCATAAAAAATGATTGTTGTAGACATTGGAAATAATACTCAATAATACCTGTTATTACTATGGATATGAAAAAGATAAAATTCCAAAAAAATGTATCATATTTAAAATTTGCCGAAAATGTATAAATCCTTTAAATTTAAAAATGTCTAGCTATCATTTGGAACGGGATTTACCATTCTATCCGACGTACGAAGCTGAAACGCAGGGTTACGTAACAATTTGGTGGTTTATGAAAGATTTTTCGCAGTCTCGATACAATTACAAAAATATCCCCATTGGAAGTAATGCGTGTACGATTATAACGGTTTTGTTAGCGGCGCGCTGCTATTATGACAAAATTAAAGTAGTTTAATCATAATTTACAATAGGCATAATTGTATAAATAATTATTTGTTAATAGATAAATGCAAGTTATGATTTTGATTTAAATCCATCTATTATATGTGCTTTAGCCGAATGTGTGTTGGAGGGTAATGATATTCATGAGAAATTGCGGAAAAGTGGAGTTTTGGAAAATATTAATTTAACTGTACCGGAAGCGATTGAAAGCGCCGGGAAAAGATCGCGTTATATAACAGAATGGGTACAATTAATATAATGGCGATATTCTGTATCATATGTAGTTATAGAGAATAGCACCATAAGTTACTTATAGTCACAACTCCTAGTATAGAATGGGCCAGTTGTTGGTTTCTTTTTCAAGTGCGTGTTATTTCGACAGTTTGACTGATGCGCTTGACATTGATAAATATGTAGTGTCAAACCTCCTTACAGGGGAGGTTTGACACTACATGTCTATTAATGTCAAGCGCGTCAGTCAGTTGCAAACTGTCGAAATAACACGCACTTCAAAAATAAACCAATAACTGGCTCATTCTATATATATATATAAATGTATACAGTTTTTGTATATTTAATCATAATTAATCTCAATTATATAGAAAAGTGTTCTCTACATGACTGATTTACGCGAAACTTTATTTAAACATCTTCGAGACCACGTAACCGAATGGTATTCGACGTCTTTATACGATGTACACCCGGATTTATACGTTATTCTGATTACGGATCACAGATCGATTTTGTTCGTATTTCAAGATGAAGAAGATACGGTATTTACTTAAAATGACCCCTATTACAGAAGTCGCAGTTATTAAAACATATAATAAAGTCAGTTTTGTTTCATGAAAAAAATAGATAAGCCTTATAGACTCACATCAACATTTGAACCATGGAGCGATTATAGCTCAAGTACCTCGAATCAGACTTAAGTCTTTATGTCAATGGTTTTACTGTATGATTAGCGAATGCTTTAACTCACAACCAGATTGTTATGAATTATCATTTTTGTATTTTAAAAAGGACAAATCGTTGAAACGAAAATTCTTTGATTCGTAATTTGGATTAATAAATTATTATAAACCTGTTTTTAAATCAATTTTTTGTTTGTTTGTTATTATTGATGAAAACAAATAACATTCATACCGTAAAATATACTAATCTAGGATCTTGCTTAAAATAAATATTAATTTAAAACACAGCTGCCAGTTTATATTTAGTGGAATTTTAAATTATTTAAATATGTGTATTTACATAAACTAAATCTGTATGATTATAGACAAAATGGCGGTAACTTAATACTTGTTCACAAATTTATAATTTATTCGATGAGGCCGCGTAAAAAAGTAACTATTACGCGAAATCGACATTTTTACCACTAAATATAAAAAATTATAAATCAAATATGATTTGTTTGAATAATACAATTATAACAATAATAATGCTTGTAATAATTTTATTATTTATCTTCGAAAATGAAAATCGCAATAAAAAGAAGTAAATATTGATAAATACAAAACAAAATGGCGACTTTGTTACGCAACTATAATGGGAGTAGATTTAAATTATATTGAATTGTGTAAACTGTGTTTTATATTAATAAACGCCAAATTTATTATTTTTTGTATCAACAACACAACTTAAGCCTTGACAAAATTTATAATATTAAAATACAAATACGTGATTTTTGTTTGGATGAAATTTCAATATTCAAAAATTATTTGTTTATCTTTACTATAATTAATTAATTAATTAACCATTACCTATCAGATAGCGAGATTAATATTTACAATATGTACACATTATTGTGAATTATTTCAATTGATTCACTCAAGTCATTAAACGTAGCAATCAAATCAACGAATATATTCTCAAAAATTGATAAAAATCGCGAACCCTCAACAAAATGGCGGCAAGTGCCACTAGCGCTTGAAGTAGGGTTATGTTTGAGTTCCTCACACACAAATATACACTATTTCCATGATTATTTAAAAGTATTTAGTGCAAAAGGAACTCAATTTCCCTTTTTTTTTCATATTTACATAACCTAATAGAGAGAATATTATTAATTAGTATTGTTCTAAACGTTTTTATGTCAACGTTTTCTTTTTTGTTATTTGCGACTACGCAAACTGGCCCCAATCACTACGTTAGTCTAGTTGACTGGTACTGTGTGGTTGGGAGTCTTCTTTACCTTGGGCTAAAGCCATTCGACAAAATCATCGATTAAAACGGGCCAAGCACCTTCTTCATCGTAGTTACTCATGTCGTCGGCGATTTGACCAGCGAAATCTAACAATAAGTTCCATGTATCTTTTGGTATGGATCGTTTATGATGCTCCTGAAATTAATTTATTAATTATAGCTTTAAAATACATTTTTAAAATGTTTTAACTGTGTAACTAAAATGTAAATTGGAGATTATGGCGTTAAGGTCTTTATGGAGTTTTCAAGGTCAAGTTTGCGTTACTGTATATAGTATATAATTGAGAAATTTGAATGTTTGACACCGTTGGCAACAATGATAAATGGAAAGTTACAAAAGTGAATAAATATTCAATGTTTGAAAGTAACTTTGTATGTTATATTTGTTCCGTTATTAGTATTTATAGAAAAAATTGTAATTACCTGAAGAAATTTGCACCATAGTTCTAAAAACTTAAATCGTCCTTGAAGGACAATATTCCAATACGCAATGGCCATATCTAAGTCTAGTCCTTTCTGCCCAGGATTTTTGGCGTAGTTAAACGTAAAATGATAAAAATCTTTAAATTTGAATCCATCTTTCAACTCGGATTCTAAACTTGACAATCGTGCTTTTAATTTCTCAACACTATCACAACTGAGTTCCGTCATGCCAGAAACGAATTCTTCTCGTGTAAATTCACATTGTGTGGCTGCTTTAAATTTCCAGGCGATTATAAGCACTAATTTTGATTCTGGACTCAAAGCAAGATCGTCCAGAAATTTCATGATACCTTCAGGAATTAATTAAACATTAATAGTTATGGTAATTAAATTGGTAAAAGATATATGTAGCATCGATTCACATTTGGACACATTAAAACTTGTGTAAACTGAGCAAAATAGTTCAGGATTTATTTATACCTTCTGCCGTAATTTTTTCGGGTTCATTTGGATCTCGGTATCTCAAATAAAGAGCTTCTAATCTCTTTTTGTCAACCGAATTTTTCGGTTCTCTATAATAAGCATCGGGATTTTTGGAAATAATTGTCACTTGCTAGATCGAGTTTCCAGTCGTTTTGTGTTAGACAGAAAATCGCTGTATTTTCCCCCGTTTGCGTAAATGATATGAATTTTTTCACTTTATCTCTTTGTGAGGATTTCAGTTTGTGCTAAAATTGACGAAAATCAAGGTCTACGAATCTATTTTTTGACAGAGCTCATAACATTTTTCCAAATGTCGCAATGTTTCACACACACGCGCCGTACTTACCATTTTTATTAAAACAACTTAACACACATAAACTTTGAGTTCATAAATATCATTTAGCGTTTTGAAATTCACAACTTTTTAATCACAAATTTAATATTTAACCTCAAATTGCCTGAATGACAATGTACGAATAATACGCGGCGAAAGCTCTGACGTCATACAACTCCTAACATAACAAGGACGTCATAGAAAGGAAACAAATTTTTGGTTTAAATTAAATATCGAATCATATTTTAAATAAAAACAAAGCTACGGATTTGATTTGATATATAAATCAAATTCATACAACATTAAACATATATGTTTTGTTTTCCAATTAAATAGTAAAACTAACGTGGGTTAGTTATGACGCCATTGGTGATCTTAAGAAGTGTCGTGACGTATTAATTTTTGCCCGTATTCAAAATCGAAATTTTGACGTTTCGTTAAACTGTCAGGTGAAAGTTTAGGTTTATTTAAATATTTTTTTATTAAATTCACAACATGGGAATACAAAACGTAGAGAAAGT
Source organism: Nebria ingens riversi (assembly GCA_018344505.1). NCBI lineage: Eukaryota > Metazoa > Arthropoda > Insecta > Coleoptera > Carabidae > Nebria > Nebria ingens. The sequence continues at coordinate 511,894 of JADQWA010000115.1, read as the reverse complement.
GAACTAGACGTGAATTATCGAAAAGAAATTCATATAATTGCTCTATTGTCTTATTGTATTTATAAATAAAATGCTTTTAAAACGTGCAATAAATGTTTTATATCTATTTAATAAGCAAACTCGCTTTCATAGTTCAGAAGTGCGAGTTAGATTTGCTCCTAGTCCTACTGGTATTCAAACTCGCTAAATGACTATGAATTAATTGTTGAATATAATGTATTTATAGGTTATCTACACTTAGGGGGATTACGCACAGCGCTCTATAATTATTTATTCGCAAAATCGAAAAATGGCAAATTTATTCTTCGCATCGAAGATACAGATCAAACCCGATTGATTCCGGGTGCTATGGAACGAATGGAAAAAGATTTACAATGGACCGGATTGAAAATAGATGAAGGGCCTAATGTTGATGGTCAATACGGGCCTTACCTTCAATCAAAACGATTGAATATTTATAAGTAATAATACTGAATAACAAAAAAATATATAGAATAAATTAAATATTTAATAAATAAATGACGATTTTTCAGAGAACAAGTTCAAAATCTTTTAAATAATGGCACAGCGTATCATTGCTTTTGCACAGATAAACGATTAGACTTATTACGAAAAGAAGCTGTAAAGACTCGCCAAGTTCCTAAATATGATAACAGGTGTCGCCAGTTAACTAAAGAAGAAATAGACAAAAGATTGAGTCGAGGGGATAAATGTTGCATTCGTTTCAAAGTATTCATTAAATCTTACACATTAAGGCCCTGTTTTAATAAATAACTAAATATATTCATTTATTAAAAGACACATACATACATAACTTCATGCCTATTCCCATTAAATGGGGTGGTAAAAACCCTCTACATCCATTTAAATCTTCACAATTTTTCGCCATTCAAATAAACTCTTTTGCTCCATTCTGATTCATAAAGTTCTTCTCATACACGCACTTTACTTTCGCACAAATCATTCTCAATCATATATATATCGACTTATTTCGAGGACGACACCGCATTCTCACGCCCACGTAAATCTCTTAAACATATTGAACAAAAACGCCTTTTTTAATCGCTAAATAACATTGTTAATATTTAATTAATTGATATATGTTTGCACAAAATCTATACATATTCCAAATTTTATTAATTACGTCTATTTTTTGTCAATGTATCCAATTATTATTGCAGTTATTACCAGACTGTGAGACATTCGATGATTTAATTTACGGTAATGTAGCTTATGACGTCGCTTTGAACGAAGGTGATCCTGTTATAATGAAATCAGATGGTTACCCTACGTATCACTTCGCAAATGTTGTTGACGATCATATGATGCAAATAACTCACGTGTTACGTGGAGTTGAATGGCAGATCTCTACTACAAAACACATTTTGCTATACAGGTAACTCTAGACTAGTTAAGGATGTGACGTCACGGTAATATATATACGTTTTAAAGAGCGTTTAATTGGGAACCGCCGATATATGGACATTTGCCTCTTTTGATGAATTCAGATGGGACAAAACTTAGTAAACGTCAAGGAGATATACAAGTGTCGCAATTTAGAGATAGTGGTATATTTCCGCAAGCGTTGATTAATTTTGTGATTAGTTGTGGCGGAGGTTTCGAGCATAACCCAGGGTTAAAGCCGAAATGTTATTCAATGGATGAATTAGCTGAGCAGGTAATTTTATTACTTTAGTCATTAGTAAATGTACGTATTGATATATAAAAGAAGTAGTTTGATATTAATAGAGTTAATACGCATTCAACCAAATTGATGCCAGAGAAATTGTCAGAATTCAATCGTCTTGAACTCATGAAATACTTAAATAGTGATAAAAAATGTCAAATATTAGTAGCTGAAGTCCAGGAAATGATCAAACAAAAATTCCCGGACCGGTAATATTTATTATGAAATTAAACTCAACAAAAAATAATCCAATTTTCAATGTTTAGAGTGCTTGATGATACCTTACAGCTTAACGACAAATATATAAAATCAATTTTAAATTGGTCTACGTCTAGAATATCAAAAATATCTGATTTAATATCAAATGAGTTATTATTTTTATGGATAATACCGTCACAAACATCACAATTAAATACAGAACAAGTGGAAATCATCAAAGCGCTAGTAATGAAAATAGAAGACGGAAAAATGGAGTTTCAAAAAGAGTATTTGAAACAGTTTTTAAAACAATTTGCTGCTAAACATGATATTGCATTTAATAAACTTATGAAGCTTTTACGAAGTTGTTTAAGTGGACTTCAGGTATTTATAACAAATAAAAAATGACCTACGTTCTAAATTGTTTTGCGTTACTTACAATTGCAAGTACAAACATGATTTTGGTGGTTATTTTATTTTAGGAAGGACCAGGAGTGGCTGAAATGTTCGAAATATTAGGAAAAGAAAATACTTTATTACGAATTTCCCAGTTTCTACAAAAACAAAATGGCGAAATTCAATAATTTAATAATATCAGTTAAGAATACATTTTGTATTAAGTGTTTTACACAATAATTGTAAAACTGTTTGTCCGTTTTATGTTATAAATAAATAAAATACAAAATTTAGGTCCTTTTATACAATGTTGGGCCCCAAACTTGTAAATATCACAAAGAATAAAATATACCAAGACTTCGTTCAGAGTCAGTCAACTTGCGGCGTTTTAAAGAAATAGACATATTTGTCGGCAACCTAACCCGGGTGCTAAACTAGTACAAGTTGCAAATCCTATAGCAACACAGTCAATTTGTTATTTAGTGTCGAAATAGAGTTAATTATAAATTACATTTTTATTTAAAGTTACTACTAGCGCCATTTTCGCATTAGGTTACTTAGAAAATAATAAATGTAACAGATTAGCTTAGTCTATTTCAATAAATTGCTGTAAGAGAACTTCAAACGTAGCCTTAAATAAATCTCCAATTAGAAAAGTAGATCTTTCGTGACAATTGCTGTTGAAGATACAGCAATATGTATAGTATTTGTTTATATATTTGATTTATTTTTAAAGAAGTGACTGCCATTTTAATAAATATCACAGTTAAATTGTTTTAACGTAGCAGTCTTTAAAAAACATTTAAAACGTGTACAAATACACAGAAAATAAATAAATAAGGGTGCAAACAAACAAACAAAAATAGTGGGTTGAACTTTTATGAGTTAGTTTCTTTTGTTTAACTCGGAATTTTGGTCCTCAATATTTTCCGCAGTTAAATATGTTCTTTTAAATATTATTTACATGTTTTACTTAATTTTGAATTGAACACATTAAATCGCTTTCTGCTATAAATATTCGTTATTCATCATTTTAGACTTAAATTATATTTGGAATGCGTTGTGCTGTTTTTAATCATTGATGTCAAAAAAATCATTGCATTATAGTCTTAAAATTGGCAGAATCATAGAACGAGATTACTACTTCTATAGATTAGATAAACTGAGGTTTTTTCTTAATAATTTTCGACATAGTTTTGTTATATATTTGTGGTTGTAAGGTCTGTTTAAGAGTATTCTGCCAACGTTAACACTTAAATCTATATTGAAAAAACAAAATAAGTATTCAAAAAGGCAAGCAAAGTGGTTTTCGAACACACTACGTATTTTTTTTGTTTGTAAAGTTTTGGTTACGCGAAAGAGTACATGCAGCAAAAAGGCAATATTTATAATATTTATGATTATCAATATTTCTTATATCGATTATATACTTATAATTGATTATTTTATATTCGAGTATATATGTTATTTTGACACTCAAAGAAGCGAAAAGAATCAGTTAATGATATTGCTAGAGAGTCCTAACTATATTTGTGCGGGCCTTAACTTTTTTGGGACAGGCACAATATGACGTCACAGATAACATGGTTATATGTATGGATATACCAAGGAGATATCTTTACTAAGAGGCAAATTAATTTGATTATTTAATTGAAATATGTTTCATAACCTTTTGCACTTTTACTTAGTTTTGACTAAGTAATTATTACTATAATTATATACACCTATAAATGATTAACGAGTGTAGATACGTCAATTTGATTTGATTATACGCGCCATTACATGTGCTATATATCTGGCTGAGTTGAAATTAATAAAAATGCAAAAGGTTAAGTTATACAGAATTTAACTTGATGGCGATTCAAAATCAACATATTTGCCATCTATGTATTAATCTCTAGCAATGGTGTAGCTAAACAAATTTCTGGAAGGAGTCGATTATATATCAGCCTCCTATCCCGGGCTCATTTTCATTTAGCTACGCCCCAGCGTCTTGGTATAAGTCAATGAATGAAATCAAAATATGATTTTGATACACAAGAAACGCTATGGTTATATTATATATAAATATTTTGATCAAGGAACATTCACATATTCAAAAAACTGTTTTAACATTTTCAAAAATACTTCAACTACGCTTATGCTACTAATATTTAAAGGGTTATATTCATATAAGAAACATTTCCAACATTTTGAACAGGATAGTTTAACAGTCATGAAAGGCAGTGGCGTAGGGTGTTAAAAATATGTAGGAAGGGGTTGTATTTTGTAGAAATAGATTATTAGAGCTAGTTAATTAAAATTAACTTCCAATAATTAGATTGAGGAAATACATTTAATTAAATTAGACTGTTTTATAAATGAATAAATTTGAGGGTTTTCTTAGTAACTGCACCACAGATTACGAAGCTTCGTTTTAAATACTACGCCACTGTTAAACAGTGGCGTAGTATAAAAATTAAACACGAGGGCAAGTTTGAATATATATATATATATATATATATATATATATATATATATATATATATATATATATATATATATATATATATATATATATATATATATATATTTAAAGTTTCCTGAAAAGGGTGGGGTAATGTTTCACTATATCCCCTTCCCGGGTCTATGCCACTGATTAAAAGAACCACGGGTTAGATATTGCTAGGAAGATATTTATATAATTGCTTTTAATTTAGAATATTTGTTTTTTTTTCTTAAAAGAGGTGAGTAACAATGTACCTCCTTGAAATATTTTTAGGTAAATTTGAAGACTAGAATAAAAATATTTGGTACCATTTTTAATTTTTTTTGCTTTGCAGTAAATCGATTAAAATGTAAAGATAACATGTAAAGGTCTGTTGAAAATAGAAAACCCGTATTTTTCACTTCCCACTAAAGTGGAATGCCAAAACTATTTTGTAGATCAGTCACACCAAAGATAACGATGACAGCTTACCAGACACATCACCAACAAGAAAACATGTTAATATAATTCAGTTATCTTTACAGAATAATCATCGCATTTATAAATGTGTATTAAAATACAACTGGATACGAAATAAGACACATGCCATCACTGGTTACCTTGCGACGTCATGTACCTTACTCTATTCTCAGAGCGTTCTAGATTTTAAAGCCGAACGCTTTTGTGTATAAGACACATTTAAGAAAGAGTTTTATATTAATTATTGCACAATTTCAAAATTCAGAGACTGGGAAAGCTTCTAGTCGCGTAAATACGTTATGTGCAACTTTTCAAACAGTCACTACGTCCATAAAATAAGAGATAACATCGTATACGCAAGTTTTAGAACAATCTCGATTAGTCAATATTTGAGTTTTTGATTAATAAATAAACTTACTTCTGATAAATTAAAGATATGAAATTGTTGTTGAACAACTTGACCACCAGGGCGTCGTACTCTTTCTTAAATGTGTAACCGTAGAAAATAGTTTAAATAATAAATAAATAAACTTAAAAACCTTGTGTTAGATCTTTGATCGCCTGTAGGATTCGTTTGACATGTCCCACTTTTGCAACTCCAAGATCTTTGAGATCGCGACGGGCAAGTGTGAGCAGCTCTCGGCCTCGAATGTCGTTTTTAATGAAACTATCGATGTACTCAGATAGTTGGAGTGTCTCAAGCCAGGTGGCTACCTCCTGGCAGCCCCAACTAGCGACATCGCGCGCCTGTTTGTGACTGGCGCCCGGTTGTTGGTGTGCACTTGACGTCGTTTTGCTCCGGAACTTTAACCAGAATAAACCTTTACGTTTGCGTTCGAACTAGAGAAAATTGAGGTTATTGACAATTTATTTGAATAGGGCTTGCAAACGTTATTGATATTGCCGTACTGAAAATTAGGATTGTTAGATAATTTACCTTCGTTTCTCCGTAATTTAATAAAATAATACAAATAGACCAGTTTCACACATTTTACTTTGTGCGACGAGTACATATTTTAAAACCTTGAGCTTATGGTGCTATTCTGTATAACTATAAGCGCTATACGTGCTATAAGCTTATAACCTTTTAAAAAATCAATTTTGTATTTTTCTATAGCCTATAGTGTTATAAAATCTCTATATAAGATACAGAATAGCACTTTTAGTCGGGGCAAATGTCTATTAGTGTTTCAAATTCCGAATAAATTTAAATTCTTGAGAAATGAATGTAAGAATATGCCGTCATCCTCACGAATTTAATTATTAATTCGAATTTATGATCGTATTATTTGATTAAATATATTAAACTGTAGTCAAATTTTATATAAGTTGCACATTATAATCTGAAGCGACCCGAGCTGAAAATAGAATCATATACGTAACTTCACTTCAAGATAACTTGTGGTCAGTTAAGTGTCTGTTTTATGATTGGACAACATTTAATTATAATACCGAATGTAGCAATTACGAAAATAGTCTGGGTTTTTAAATAACAGGATGCATTTTGTGATATATGAACGAAATTTTATTTTATACTAAGTGTTAATACTGTGTAAAGCATATATAAGATTAATACAGTCCCCCACTGTTGTTTTCGGAATATGAACTTGTATAAAATTTAAGCTACAACTGTTTTGTTTTAAAACATTTAATTGAGCTAATTACTAATTGTTCTTGATACGAAAATGTAAGTAAGCGACTGCCCACTTATGATTGGATTGTTTGGTGATATATTTAAGCCCAAAAAGCAATATTGAGTGTAGGGGAGACATATTGTATTTTTGGGATTATTTTTGTGGTGAAATGGTGTTTCTAGATGAATCAGTTGCGTGATAGGAACACAAAATGTTTGAGTGTGTAAGAATCAGGAAGTAATGTGTATTAGGAATTGAATAAAATTCGTAGAATTTTATATAAAATGTTGAAGTGTATCGAATCTTTGACAACATGGAATTATTAAACATATACGTGCTTATTACTGCTAACACCTTGCTAAGTTAAATAAAAATCAATCAATGAAATCGATTAAAAATCGATTTAAATCTTGAGATGTTTATCTAACTTGAGAGGGAAGGTAAACTATCTAGCACATGCCAAATTTCAGTAATCACAAAATCACACTGAATTCTCACCTGGTCTTCTTGCATCTGCAAATAAATCATGGTTCCACTACCCGTTTCGAGCATATAACACTTCCTCAACTCCATTTCTGTATTCGTTAAGCTTGCGCTTAATTTGTTCTCTAGATCTTCCCTCAACTTCAACTTATGCCCTTTGTCATGAAGCAACGAACAACAATCTTCATACAACTGTTTTACTGCTTGCACCAGTTTCGTGAATTCTATCCTACGATATCGAATCCATTCCATAAATGATTATGTTAAACATATTGACAAAGTTTCACTATAAACTAACCTTAAATTCGGTCCTTCGATTATTTTACCGTTTGGATGTATATTTTCCAAACACGTATCAGTCTTGACGGCCAACGTATACAAATCCACCTCTAAACTGTAACTAATCGCTAAAATCTTGACCCATTTCGCCAACGACGTTGCGCATTCGATAAAAGTCAATAATAAATAGTGTTCCTCATCTGAAAATAAGATATCCGGTTCCATATTTGCTTTTCTAATACACCCAATCGACTGCGATTTCTCTAAGACGTTTGGTATCGCTAATCCTTGCCCGGAAAATGAGTGCTGCCGGACTTTGTCAATAACCGGGATTCCGAGCAGTGATTTTTCTGTGCCTGGTACACTTTGGCGAGGCAAACTTAAGCGTGCTTTGTCGGGTGGAGATTTTTGTTTAGGCTCACAGCTCATTTTCTGTTTTTCCTCCCAACTTTTAAGAGATTCTTCTAGTGCACGGTTTCGGTGTAACATTTGCATGCGATTTTTGTGGATTATCCGGATCATCCCAGGGGGCTGGATCCAGGCTTCACCGTCAACTTGTATAGGCACACCTTCTTCACCTAAAAGAGAAGTTTGGTTATAAAAACTATTGCTAGAAGATTAATTTTAATATATATAAATTTACATAATATTTTGGAATTATTAACGTTGTAACATATTGTATATTTATTACCGAATCTATTAAATATTTTAAGTAGTTTTCATTTGTTTTGTAAACTTACCCAAAATATTAATCTGTACTGTTTGGCATTGTGCAATTCGATGATGTTGTAAATTAATTAATCGAGACGCGGCCATTTGAACCGAACCAAAAACTGCAACAACTTCTAAAATTCGATCATCAAACGACGGAGCTAAAAATATATCATCTTCTTTTCGCCCGCCCCAAAAATTCGTTCCACCCATAAAACTAGGTATATTTAAAATAACAATTCCTTGTAATGACGGCAGAGGAATTCGTTGTCCATCACACTCCAATTGTACTCTTTGGTCCAAATTCTTATAAGTTTTCTGCAACCACTGTTTGCTACCCAGCACTCCATACCACATATAATTTTTCGCACGAGATCGACACTTTTCCGGATGTTCTTCACGTTTATGGTGAAAATCCAGCGAGATTTTCGCGTCAATTCCGATACCAAAGTAGTTATTCATCACGCAACGCTCAAAAAATCCTTCTAATAATGTTTCATCGGGATCCATTAACGGACTTACTGCCGCACATAGCGCATCTGCATTTGCAAGTAAGCATTTACTAATCAACCCAGAAGTGCCACTTACATCTGAAATATATCACGGTACATAGTAATTAAAAGTAATTTGTAATATCACGAATAAGAATTATGTATTGATTTTATTCAGTATTAAATGTGTTAGTGTATACGGAACTTTAGTAAAACATACTTACGAGGCCAAGACGGTAATCGTACTAAAGGATTAATAATCGGAAGCGTCTTAATATCGTTTGCATTCCTTTCATCTTTATTCTCATCTTTCTTATGGTTCTTATCACCGTCTAGATATAAACTGTTAGCCGAAGCAGCTAATGCGGCCGCCTCATTCGCTTTTAGCAAACTACCACTAGAAATCCGTCTAGTTGCAGCTGGTGAACAACTCAAAAACTGCATTTGATCCGAATCGATTCCCACTAGATTTGAATTCGAACTATGATTGCTATTGCTAGTTCGATCGCTTTTAATCGATAATCGATCAAGTTTCGATGATAATAACAGTTCATCACGCATCGACAAGTCGTAATCGGAACCAGTTTGATCTCGTTCTTCTGGGAATATTAAAGTAGGTGTGTTTTCTTGACATAGTCTGTCTAATCGGAGTTGTTCACTATGGACTGGCGATGGTGGTTCTACTATTACGCTAACTTGTGGGAAATTTGGGAATTCTAATTCTATTTTGTTGATGTCGACGATTTCGTCGTTATTTAAACTTATATTTGAGGCTGTTACTGCGTTTTCTTGTTCTTCGCAGAGGATAGTTTGGCGATTTGCTTCAGTTTTTGATAGTTTTGTCGTTGGCTTAATTCGTTTAAAAGACCGCCGGGCAATGTCGTTGCCTTCTACGAATTGTGCCAAACTACAGTATTTTGGTTCTATTAATTTTGTGTCTTCAAATCTATTAATGCAAATTTATTACTTGGGCATGAGAAGCACTTCTGGATTCATTTATTAATAAACATTTATACAATTTTAAAACTGTTATGAAATGGTTAACTCAGTTGTGGGTTAGTTAGATCAAATAGAAAGGGGAAAACGGCTTATTTCCACAAGAGTTACCAATTGCACGGAAACTATGATTATTTAATTTTTTGTTAACTGTTGACACTTCATTGATAAATATTTTAAAGCTGCATACAAGTGATGTACCTAGTCGTGCCATAAGTTCTGTCCCAAACAAAAGGAAGTATTTTAAGAATACGAAATAAAAAATAATACATTTATTATATATATTTTATTAAGTACATTATAAAGTTTCATTTTATGTCCAACTTATTCAAAATGTCCACCTTCTGCGTTCACACACGCTTTTAAACGCCGCGGCCAATCATCTATTGCGGCACGCACCACTTCCATCGGTATCGAGGCCGCTGCTTTCACCAAATGACGCTTTAATAATTCAATATTTGCATGAGGCTGACTGCAGGCCACCTCCTCTAGAACTGACCATAATTTGTAGTCCAGCGGATTAAGGTCGGGGCTTCCAGAGGGCCAGTCTCCTGTTGCGATAAAGTCAGGTAGATTCTCGGCGAGCCAACGTTGGGTAGTTTTTGCTTTATGAGCCGGCGCAGAATCTTACTGGAAAACCCAATGTTTTCCATCGAATAAAGATTTGTTAAGCGGCTTAACTACTTGCTCCAATACATCTTCTTTGGTACACTGCAACTGATGTTTTGAGCCCTTGTTCGCAGAAATGAAGCTGCGTTACCCCGTCGTACGATACACCCCACCAAACCATCACAGATGCTGGATGATGGCCTCTTTATACTCGTGGAATTTTTTTTGATGCTTCCTGTGAGCTATGAGCATAAACACGATCATTTTGTTTATTGTATTTTTCTTCCACAGTGAAAATCTTTTCATCAGTGAAAAGAATATTCCGATGATTTTCATTAGCGTGCCGCTCCAAGTTTCAGGTCATCTTTTAACAACCGAGACATACTTCTTTTCGAAATCCGAACTTCTCTGGCCATGATTTTTTGCTTCCGCAACGGATTCCTTCGAATCCGCTCTCGGACAGCTTTAACTACTTTAGGAGTCCGTGCAATTCGTGGACGTCCACTTCTTGCTCTGTCATCCACTGACAAAAGCTCCTTGTACCGATTAATGGCACGATAGATAAATTTTTGCGAAATTTTTAACGGTTTAAGCAAGTTAAAAATTTCACTTGCAGTCTTTCCGCACTTGTGTAACGCGATAACAGCAACACGGTTTTCTTTAACACCCCACTCCATGATATCGGTATCACTACTGAACCTCAACTATTGCTAATTTGTTAAGGAGATGACTAAATAACATAAACATGTCGAAATGTCCCCTCTTAACCACACCCCTCATTAGTGGTAGTCATTGTTTCGATTGGGACAGAACTTATGGCACGACTAGGTATATTTTAAAAGCGAATAATTATTAATTGTTTAAAATATGAGTAATATTTATAACAATGCTAGCATTAATTGAAAATAAATGTAATTCAGTACTAACCTGTTATCTTTCTCCAGTATCAAACTCGTCATAAATGCCCTGTTCTCAAATCCGAACTGTGTCGAATCCATTTTCTCATGTTGTTTAATTTTTCCACTCCGTCTCCTCTTCTCGAACACATCTTTCTTGCCACTCTTCTTCCTCTCCATCTTCTTTTCATCATCACATCTAAACTCTGCAAATTCACTCGTAAACAAGGTTGTATCATCAGTAAACGTATTTTCCGCGCTATCTTGATCACATCCTGCCAACGCCAGAACACTGCTCATATCGTCCATAATTGATTCGCCATGCAACGCTTCCGAGTTTGGAAACGTATCCGTCTCTGGAGAATCAATATGGAAGATATGACCATTGATATCTTCACCGTCTGAGTTCTTGCGTGGGCAGAACGACTTTTGGTCTAAAATATCGGAAGCTATGCTGACTTCTTCGTTTGATATCGCTGATAAAATACTGGAGCATTCTTTGTCTTCGTAATCCGGTGCTATATTTTTATCCTAGGATTAATATTTGAATAAAATAAAATGGAAGAGCGAATTAGTTTTAAATAGATAGAAATCCTAAAGCAAGAACTTACATTTGCAGCTTCATCTAAAAACTCCTCAGCATACACTTCTTCCGGTTGTCCTTCGCAATTAACTTCAACTTCTGCTGAGTTCATATTAATTCGTTGTGTCTCTATATCTTCACTATTATCTACTACAGTTTCGTTGCTTTCTTGTTTAATATCTTTATTTTGTTCGTTATTTACTGGCAAATTAAGTGTGACACATGCATTCGTGGCTGACACAACTGTCAGTAGTCCTTGTGACGTATCCTCTATATCCGGTTGAGTTTGTGATGACCGGCGACTGGTATCCGGTTGAGTTTGTGATGACCGGCGACTGGTATCCGGTGAGTTTGTGATGACCGGCGACTGGTATCCGGTTGAGTTTGTGATGACCGGCGACTGGTATCCGGTTGAATTTGTGATGATCGGCGGCTGATATCGGGTTGAGTTTGTGATGAGCGCCGACTGCTACCATCTGCAAATTGTGATGGGACTGGTAGATTTAGCAGACTTTCGGATTCGTCACATGTAGAATCTCTGCGCTGGTCTGGTAGAGGCGAAATGGCGCTCAAACGAGTTACGGTTGGCAAAGGGGATGGACAAGGGGATCCTTCTGCACTTGAGGCGCTGTCGATCGTAGGAAGAACCTGAATCATTTTAAAATGTTATGAGATGTTAAAATATAAACAGTCCAGAAGCTATTCGTAGTTAAACATACTTTTAACATATCCATTTGTTTCATTTGATGGTTTGGTGGTTCAAAATCTCCAGAAATCGAAATTTTAATCGTTGGAATAACATTCGGTGGCGTCTGCTGATTCTGCTCATCTACTGTTTGTTCTGTATGCTCAATTAAATTTCTTATTGCTCTTTTCAGACTGTTAGCTCTTACTTGGAGCGCTTCGCGCTCAATAAACTTCCCTCTCCTTCGTGTCCGAGATTTAAAATTGCTCAAATCCTTATCAAATTTTTCACTTCGCTTAACTTCAGTTTCCTCCATTTTCTTCTCTTCTTCATCATCGTCTAACTCTAAACTAGTAGCCTCAAACTCTTCAGAAGTGAGAGTTTGAAGCAACAAATCTAATTTTTGGTATAGCACATCACATTTGATGCTCAATTGCTCATCGCCTCTAATAAACGAGCTATCAGAGACTTGCGAGGCGAAATCTTTAACGGTTTCACATAAGTTCTTTGCGGAATTTATTACTACGGATGTCTCATCGGATTGAAGTATGTGTTGGATGTGGGTGACTAGGGAGTTTTCGTATTGTTCCATTGTGGAGTGGAGTTCGTTGTTGGGTTGTTGACTAGGTGTGAGAGACAGTTTTGGTATCGCGATTGAACGTTCGAATGTCATGATGGACCAACGGTCAAGCATTTTTGTGCTTGCTTTTTCGTATTTTTCCAACAATTGAGGTAGGTGTGTGTCGTCATCGCATGAAGAGCCCCAGCCTAATACGCGCGCTAAATCATTGCCTGTTCCTAAAGGTAGCACTGCTACTTGACATTGCTTCTGTAAACAATCAAAAAGTCGAAGAATAATCTGAATCTACATAATAGGTGATTGAAACACATTAAGACGATTGGGACCACTGGTGTACTTTATTAAATGTAGTTAGTGACGCATAGATATTAATTCGTTTATGCACAACTAACCATACCTATATAATTCATTTAGATACTTACATGCATATCTAATTTATCAATTTCGGAGAGAACCCAACCAACAGATCCGTCCCCGCTGCAGACTAAAATACGAAATGGATCGAAATGTCGAAATAACCGCAGCCCTAATCGTGGTCCAGTCGAGATCAAATCAAAAACTTGTGCAGGGTTTAATAGCTGTTTGAATCTTCTTAAAAACTTAACACCTTGGTTATCACCTAGTAGAACAACAAACCAGAATCGGAATGGTGAACCATTTGTGTTCGTTGTTCTTCGAACTAACCTGATTTAGAGTTAACGAACACAAGAAGTGGCGATGAGGCTTGGGGCCTGACAGCCTCCCATGCTTCATCTTGAACCGAATGAAGAGCTGTTGGTGGTACCACGCTGACGCGGGCCGGGCCCAATGGGCACGATAAAGGCAATGTGGGACGACATGCTGTGTGAACTGTTAACCGGCACCACAAACAACGCCAATCCTGTAACCTAGCATTTCAACTATCATTTTCCCTATAATCTTAAGGGAAATTTAAGAGAACGCATATATAACAGAAAACATTTAAAATTTGACGTCACCTTGACGTCGGGCGTTTATATTAAGGGGCGAAGCCAAACTTTTTACAATAAAATTAATAAATACTGGATTTTATTATCAAAACCATATACTTCGTATATCTCTTTATGAAATCAATCTTTTAGATTGTAAAGATATATAAAAAATAATAATTAAATATTGATATATGTTTATGTAAATTGTATTTAACGCCGTCGTTGTTCGTTTGAATACAGTTTCCTATTAAATATGCTTATTTGCATATTTCTTTAAATGTGCGTTTTTGAGGTGTAACCAGCTTTATTAGATTTTTGAGACGGTTTTATTGTTAAATATTGCAAAGAGGGCTGCGTTTATTGAGGTAAGTAGTAGTTAGTACCATCTTTTGAAGAAATATTTATATAATCAAGAATAGACTATATAGTATGCATCTTATGTCGCTTATGTATATTATATACCTGAGAACAGAGCCACAGTTTTTGTCACACATGGCGCATTTAGCTGAAACTGGTAGATTTCCTTCTATCCACTGGTGAGGCATTGTAATATGCTATTTAAACAACAAACACAAATATATTGTTTAAAATAATCATAAAACCCCCAGTTTTCCAACCTACTCCATCACTATCTTCAATAATATCCTTCCCAACTGAAGACAGCGTCGTCCATTTACAATTATTAATAGCTTTAGCAGCACACCGTTTATGTACTTTACATTTGCACACCTCGCAACTGAGCCCATGACTTGTGACGCCTGACAATGCATCACGGCACACGTTGCAATACGTAGGCCGTGCATGTGATGTAGCGTACCTAATAAAAAGTTTATTTAAAAAACAAATGTATTAAACCCTATATGAAGTTAATTCGCAGGCGGTTTAGTACACTGGCAATGAGTTAAAAAGCACTTTTTAATGTAGTGCACTAACCGCAGCTAATAAAATGTTGTTAATGTACCAGTGATGGTAACCAGAAAGAAAGTCCGGTTGGTCTGGCTCGTGGAAGCGCCGCTGTGTGGCAGCACTCAGTGCACCGAGCCAGTCTTCCATCTCACGGCGGGACTCGGCGCACAGAACCAGCGACCGGAACGGTGTAATCACCTCCAAATCAAATCAAAAATATATATATATATATAATATATATATATATATATATATATATATATATATATATATATAGATAGTTTCTGATATTTCTCTACGTACATATATCAAAGCTTGCACAGGTCTAGTGCAGTCTTTGATACCACCATATTTTTTAATGAGAATATCTACGAAACCAAATTTTAGCAATCTAAACCAAACAATTTTAATCTATTTCACTGAGTTTGCTATTAAAAACGAGGCGCAATTCTGAGCACGCCTGTAATTCTATACTTTTTAAAAGACCTTAAATTCATTGCATATACTTTTTATAGATTCTCCTACATAGACTTACAGACTTGTTTCTGAATTATACCGAAAGTTTCTCATGAAAGAGTTTTATAATAGAATATATATTAAATTATTTTCAAGTCAACGCCAACGGGCTTTCATACTACAATATTTAACTTTATAGCTTGTTTTAAATTTCCAAATACAATATAATAAAACATATTTCGCGCGTATCCCGCTAAAATTCATTATAAATTTCATTTAATCTCGAGTTACATATTATCATAATAATTAAATTACTAAAATTAATCTACATGGTCGACATATTTATTGTCTAACTTTAAATGACTTATATAGGGCGGACCATCTGCTGGTTTCGTTTTGAATTGCGTGTTATTTCGACAGTTTGTAACACTGACGCGCTTGACATTGATAGATATGTAGTGTCAAACCTCCGTTGTAAGAAGGTTTGGCACTAGGACAAAATAACTAGTCGCTAATTGTTTAATTACATATATACACAAATAAGAATGGCAGAAACCTTTTCTTTATATAAATATATATATATATATATACCTGGAAACTATGGTTGACGTTCTTGATTGAACACTCGGCCAGGCACAAGTCGGTGAGCTCTATCTCATCGAATATC
Organism: Nebria ingens riversi; assembly: GCA_018344505.1. NCBI lineage: Eukaryota > Metazoa > Arthropoda > Insecta > Coleoptera > Carabidae > Nebria > Nebria ingens. The sequence goes on along the minus strand of JADQWA010000115.1, from coordinate 495,740 downwards.
ACAGCCTAAAATATAAAAAAATAACATTTGAAATTGCAAATACAAACAAATAAGAAAAACACAGAATTACTATGTCTATAAAGTAATGTAGGACTTCAAACGCGATTTATCAATTTAGATTGCATTTGTAAGTCTCACGGGCAATATAAAAACCCATTTCAATTTCGTTTCTTTAGCTAAGTAAATAGGTAAGAATAAACATATGAGCCGGGTGATTTGATTTTAAATAACTGAGTACCGTCGTCCGCATGGTCTTTTTGGTCTGTTTACATAGTAAAAACCGATAAGGGTCTCTAAGGAAATTTAATTTCGACCAAAACCAACCTTCACCTCGCGTCTGTCAATATATTGGCTAAGGTAAACACTGGAGCCTGATTGGCCGAAACATACACAACAGGTACCCACCGAATATATCGAGCGTCACAAAATTCAATATTTGAAAATGTTTTTACGTTTAAACAACCGATTTTCCCACAAAAAAAATTCATTTGTATTTGTTTAATTTTAAACCTTTACATGCACCAAAACTGGTTAACAACTTTTATCAACAAACGCGATTGTAGTGGTGCCATTTATTTCCTAGAACTTAAATTGCTGTAAGGCAGTGTTTTAAACAACAATGATTCTAAAAGTAAATATGCATGTATATGAGTGTATAGTTAATTAATAATTTAAAAAGTTATTCAGAAATGTATTTTAAGTAAAATTACGAAAAACACACACACACACACACACGCGCATATTTATATGTATTCAAAACAGTAAAATATAAAAAATCCTCTATGTAATAAAATATGCAATATCCTGATTTGATTTATTATTTTTGTACTACATCCAACAGTAATATGATATTTTGAGACCTGAATAGGATTACAGTTTATATTTATTTTCTCAAAGTTCATAAGTTCGTTAAAAATCTCTGCCAGTGTTGGGACAATTTCATTTATGCTGAATAAATATATATATATATATATATATATATATATATATATATATATATATATATATATTGGAGTGAAATGTCGGACGTATGACGGAGGAGTAACTGGGGTGATGATTTCATTCGCAATCCAGCCACTTCCCCTTGGTTTGTTCAAGTTTCCGGGTCCGTTTCGAGTGAGTGACTGGGAGATCCGTCGACAAGATAAATGGCAAAAGCAAACACGAATTCAATTTAAACTTTATGCGAAAATTCACTATATATATATATGTATATGCCCTGATACTGACTGATGACGTGCCCCCTACAGTGGCTTGAAACATTTCAACAAATACAGAATGATTAAAATTATACGAGGTATTTCAAAGGTATTTATAATATACCTCATCAAGACGCAATATTCGCGATTCACTTCAAACTCTATCTATTCCTCTTGTACGCTATTAGATCAGAGTTTATCAATCTAGAGCTCGTAATATAAATATAATATTTATTAGTTTTCATTTGCACGAGACCTTCAGAGACGCTCAGCTACATCATGGCGTCACAACTTTCTTTTTGAATCATAATTCATGATATATAGAGTGGGCCATGTGTTAGCTTCTTTTTAAAGTGCGTGCTTATTTCGACAGTTTGCAACACTGACGCGCTTCATATTGATAGATATGTAGTGTCAAACCTCCGCTGTAAGGATTGGCACTACATATCAATTAGTCTATCGCGTCAGTGTTGCAAACTGTCGAAATAACACCCACTTCAAAAAGAAACTTACACCTGGCCCTCCCTATACAATAGATGCTCTTTTAACGCGATGATTGTAATCAAATGCGCCAGTTAGATGAATTAATATAAGTTGAGAATGTGATTATCTATATACGCTTTTGACGCTATATAGTAAGTTAGAAGCATTTGAAGGTTGTTTTTTTCCTTAACCAGCTATTTTTAAATTTCATTTTAAATTACCCTTCATGATTATCTACAATTTCCTCTCTTAATGGTTGCGTGATGCGCGTTTAGTGAAACAGATGTTTTGTGAACCGTTGAATGTGAATCCAGGCCAGTGAAAAATTGTGTAATGTCTTTTGTATCGATTTTAAATTATCTACCCTACACCACTGACTGAAGACTACAATAGATGGAGTTTCGAACGCCGTCGCATCGTTTCGTTTCGCTTGATTTTTATTCGGTTGGTTTATCGAGTCAGCTGGAAATATTATTTTGCGGCTGCGATCATCTGGCGAATTATATTAGGAAAAAGCTATTCATATTTTCTTTGTGTGTCACAAAATAAATCAGTGCTTCAGGTAAACCATATTTACAGGTTTAATTATTTTAGTGTTTGAAAAGGAAGTAATATTTTAATATAGATATGGGAAAAACTTGTTGTTCAATGAATATAAAAAATTTCAAATGAATATGTTCATCTATAATATTGTAAAGAAGCGTTTGAATATAAAATGAATATTCATGAGAAGCGCGCTGTTACATCTAAATTAGATCTATATTCAACGAATGCAAAAGTATATTTAAGTATGTGTGTGTGCACAATATGTGTTTATATGTTCAGAATTTTAAATTTTGTTGCATGCTTTTCAATGTTTTCCGTGAAAATACCTTGGGAAATTCCTCGAGGGAATACAGTTTTTTTTTATACAAAGTAGTAGACCTTCTCGAACACGACTACATTTTAAGAGCTACTTAAATATTTAATGTAAAGACGGAAAACTCCGCTTAGGGCACACAATTACTTTATTTTTAGAATATTTCCTTTTGTTAGAAAATAGAAAATGAAATACATTTGTGATCGTAGAAAACGACAATGCATATTCCAGCTAACATATAACCGATTTTTATTCAGAGAACTACGTAATATATATATATAGTGTTATTCATGTTAAAATGACGTCATTCGAATAACCACACTCTGGATAAATATTACCGAAAGGTTAAACGTATCTATATAGTTTATAATTACATATGTATATGACGTCATTCATATCAAAAGGAAAATGTGGTTACTATGTAACACATAACCATAAGGTTACCAACCCTGAAGAAAACAAGCATTGGTTCAAAAACGCACAAGTAGATGTCATTAGTAATATCAAATCAATGTTTAAGCAATTATTAAATATTTATATATATATATATATATATATATATATATATATATATATATATATATATATAATAATGGGTAAAGTGAGTATTAGGAGGGCCACTGACAGTTGCCAACGAAATACACAGAAAGTATACCCTACAAAGTGATTTGCTCCTTAAACCAGGGCAAGGATTAGGTTGTTGGGCGGGGGAGCAGATCAAGAAAACCCTTTCGATGAACTATCTGGAACTATCCTTCAGCGGTTATGCTTTTTTTTTATATATATATATATATATATATATATATATATATATATATATATATATATATATATATATATATATATATATATATACCTATGTAGGCTTAAGATATATAAAATTGTATATAAATAGAATTCGCGGTATGACTTTATAAGTTACTCAATAAAATATAGTAATTTTGTTTTGATTGTGCCATCTAAGAATCAAAACTAGTATACCTACTTCATATATATGTATGACATTTCGCCAACCGGAAACACCGGGGTCTGGAACATTTATCCGGCATTGGAGCACATTTTCATTTCCGGATTTGTCAGTTAGACATGTCGCTTTGACTCTCGCGTTCCATCCGATTCTCTTTGTACTGCATATACGATCATAACGGAAAGAAAAGGAAAAAAGAAATTAAGAACATCGTGTGAAGTTCGCAATTGAAATCGCTGTATATAATGAAATGATTCTCAAATATTTAAACTTGAAACCGACATTCTATTAATACAACTCGTAACTTTTGTATGCTTACACTACGAATAATAATAATATTCAATGATGAACGGAAGATTCGTTTATTGTAATAAAATCGGAATATAAATATATGCGCTAATTTGTTCGCTACAACGAAACACAGTTTGCTCTATTCTATAGACCTTAATTAAATGTCAAGGTTGTTAATTACGAGCTGGAAGCATTGGTGTAGCCAAGTCAAATTATTTGTCAAACATAGTTTTGTTTCATTTTTAAATGTCTCAAAAATGTATAAGTAAAATAAAATAAAGCAATTTAAAATGGCAAAAATACCCAATTCGTACTGGAAAGTCCGTTTTATTTGTGAACTATTGGTTGGCCTTTATATAATGAAAACTTTACGAAACTTCATTTATCATCATTTTTCGTTACCGAAATCGCGAAGGAAACCGCTAATTTTGACAGATTTCGGCGAATGGGCTGTGGTCACTGGGGCCGCAAATAAATTAGGGTGTGCACTCGTTAAAAGATTCGCTAAAAGCGGTCTAAATATCGTGCTGATCGATAGTGATATAGTCGGAATTAAAACGCTATCAGAAGAACTAGAAATGCAGTATAACGTTTATACTTGGACGATACATACAGATTTCGCGAACGACGAACAAACTTATGAGCAAATCTATGCGTGTATTGAAGAATTAGATGTTGGGATTTTAGTAAATAATGTCCATTATACGTATCCGAGACCTGCACGGTTGTTGGACATACCCGATTTCGACAATGTGATTAATAATATAATAAATGGAAATATATTTTCGACAATAAATATGTGTATGTTAATTTTACCTGGGATGGTCGAAAGACAACGAGGTTTGGTTATCAATGTGTCTTCTTTTTGCGTGGGTTTGTACTTTGTTTCTAAAGATGTTCAATGCCGTCATTGTTACTTCGTTTTAGTAGCCACAATTTAATACAATAATCATGACGTCATAATAGCTTGATACTTTTAAAACTTATCGACTGTTGTTTCATATATTTAATATTGCGAATCTTCCTTCAAATATATGGTCTATTCCTGCTCACATAAATCATAATGTACGGATGAATCAAATCGCGGCTTTAGTATTGAAAATGTTTGAAACATGGCACTAATTACTACTTCCCTCAATAAACAATATCCTCTTTGGAATATGATTGAACATTACAGCAATATTTAACAATAAAACAGCCTCAAAAATCTAATAAAGCAGTTTTTGACGTTATACACCCCATTTAGACAAATGAGCATATTTTACAGGAAACTGTAATTCATAAGAGCAGCAGCGGCGTTAAATCAATTTACATAAAAACATATAAATATCTAAGTTATTTTTTTATAAAACTATTATATTTATATATATAAAAGATTGATTCCATAAAGACGTATACCAAGTATATAGCTTTATAATAAAATCCAGTGTTTTATTCATTTTATTGTGAAAATTTTCAATATAAAATTGCCTGAATGTTACGCCACTTTGCAAAATTTGGCTCCGCCCCTTAATATAAACGTGCAAGCTTATGTGTATCGTGCATGAAGATAGATGCTATACAATTCTAATGTAGAGTAAAATGTTCGTTATGACGTCATACCCCGCCTATGGGAATAGGCATGAAGTTATATATGTATGAAATTTGGTTATGGTGTTATAACAAATAACCAATCGGAAGTGATGCTTCAATTTTTTATTAAATGTAAAACAATTTTTGTGTTTGAAATAAGTTGCGGTTGAAATGTTTAGAATGTAGATTGAACGTGCCATATAACGAAGTTAGTTAGACGAATAAAAAACGTTTAAAAGCGTTTCTAGTTGAGTGCGTTTGTGTTTTTCAGATATTCCATGTCCAATGTTGAGCGTGTATTCGGCATCAAAGAAATTCGTCGAGAAATTCTCGATCGATTTGCGACAAGAACACAAGTCGGATGGTATCATTGTTGAGTGTCTTGTGCCCGGTTTTATTGCGTCGAACTGGTTGAAAATTAAATTACCATCTTGGTTCTCACCAACGGCTGAAACTTATGTAGATTATGTGATTCCGACGATTGGCATCCACGATCGAACCACCGCTTATTATCCGCATTCGATTATTATCGGTGTTATCAATACGATGAAATTCGTTTGCAGACGCTTTACAATTGCGCTTATTTTAGATTTTATGCAGTTTTTGCGCTACGAATCAATTCGAATGGCGGTAGAATTTGATTAGTCAATTATTGCAAATATATTTTGATTTTTAAATAAACCCAACACAAACATTTGTTAAATACAAAATAATTCTCGATGGTTTTACTCGAATTATTTATATAATGCGATCGCGGTACTTGATTTAATTAAAATGATAACAAACACACATGTAATTTCCAAAATATACAATTATAAAAATGTATTTATAATCATGGATCTCATTAGCTTTCAACTAATAGGTATTTTAACAAATTGACAGTACATCTATAAATATATACATTTATTTGCTAATACTGTCAATTTATTGTCGGACTAACCTACTACTGAGCTCATGCGACCACTCTTAGATTTTCGAGGAAAATAGAAATATATTTACGTATGTACGAACGTGTCTTGAAGAATAAACATATATTTCTGGACGAATAATATAAATACATAACAATTTATATATGAATTAGATTTTAAACAAACATTTCTCTGGAAGTAAAAGACGTGGTGGATTTAAAATGTGAGCGGCACGAATTATGTAAGTATAGATTATGTATACCAAATTTGGTATCAATCTGTTCAGTGTTTTCAGAGAAGAAGAAACGACAGATTTTGGTCTTATGAGCGAGCGACGACTAACATCCAATGGGTATATGAGTTACATATATATATATTTGGATTTAAGGCGATGAAAAACGAAGAAATATTTCAATCCGAGAAACTTACAGCGACATATTACGTACGGTGATCTAAGAACTGCAGTCTTAGATAGATGACGTCATTATTTTGGTGTAGTGTATAGATTGTTGGTTTGAAAGGTTAAAATGGCGTTAATATTTATGAGAGGTGATTGTTAATGATCTTATAGCATCTTGTCAGCTTTAACATAGGTAGGGGTTGGTTGATGTAGGCATGTATGTGTATAATATATATACATAAAGTCTATGTTTAGTATATCTGGTTATTATTGATAGTCGGTTGAATCCTCAAGAGACGTGTCCGTGACAAGTGACAACCCAGCCACTAGAGTATTACCTAGCTAGACCATGGCGATACGATACGATACGAAACTTGTACATTTATATATTGAACGAAACGAACACGAGACCGCAACGCTGTGCCGTTGCCGTAGCCGTGACGTGAGCAAGCCGGTAAACTTTTGATGAGGGGTAATCCTTCGTGAACATGAACACATTCGTAACATAACTTGTCTAACAAGACGTATGTGAGATCAAGCGCGCAAACTCATATATTATATATATATGCGTACGATAGATTGATCGAATATATGTACCTTTTGTGTGTGTGTGTGTATGTATGTATATATATATATATATATAATATATATATGTATGTATATATATATATATATATATATATATATATATATATATATATATATATATATATATATATATATATATATATATATATATATATATATATATATATATATATATATATATATACACTATATTCAGGCATAAAAACCAATCCATTTGATTGGTTTCCATTATTAAATAGTTTAAAATATGATTATCTAATTCAACAATAATTAGCGTATTCAATGAGTTCAGCACAATCTACGATAATTATTAATATAATTATGTAACTCTAGCAATGATTAATGTACTTGTACTAATGTAATTTTGACTTGTATACACCTTAATTATTATACAAACTCATTATTAGGATTACATAATACTATTATTCTAAAGTAGTCTACTTGAAGCACATCAAGTATACGCATTGGAACGTCTAAACAAGTCAAATATTTAAGTCTCCACTAAGTAATAATTAGAGTATAATTATGAAAGCCTACAATGATTAGCGCATATAGTCCGGGTACGCCACAGTCAAAAGTAACTAGATTGAAATGGTACGTTTTAAACTACAATAGAATCGAACATTTTAAATCTAAAATAGATTTTTTAGAAACTTGATAATAAACCAAGTTTACAATTGATTTATAGCTTTGCTTTTGAATCGAATTGCTTAACCATAACTAAATAACAAACGTCAAATGAAATAAACAGCGCTACTAAAGTATATGTAAACGTAGCAAATGTGTCAAAATTACCAACTTGTAAGTTTAAAAAATGTTAATTTTCTATATTAAGTCGTGAAACTGGACAAAATAATAATTTTTGAAATGAAATTGATATTTCTACGACAGTTTATTTTATTTGGAATAATTTCTGATAAGTACTTTTCATTTAATTTTCAATAGTTTTTTAAGCCAACAGGAAATTTCAGGTTGATAAGTTTTTAACAGGTTTTTATTACGAAATGACGTAATGTTGTTGTTACAGGTATGGAAAAGTACATCACCACAGTGAAATTCGTTTTAAAGAATGTACTGTATGTATGTATATATACAAATCGAATAAATAGGTTGAACATTCGCAACATTTCTCAGTCATTTATAATAAATTTCTATCTGACGTCTATATGTATGTAATTGAAGCAATATGCTCGAAGATATTATAAACTCGTAAATTACAGATGTCTGGTGGGCGACCGACTGGCCATCCCCGTAATCCGCCAATAGACAGTTACATTTATCACCGTAAAGTAATCAGGAAACGACCGACGGATTCTCAATTACTGAAAGTAACTTGTGGCCATTTGTAACCGCTAACCTAGTCATGTGTAATAACTGGCTATTTTGGCGGAACCAACCAATCGATTCGTTTCACCTACATCACCTCACATTTCTGGTACTGATTAAGTATGAGCGCACCAATCGCTCAGCAGTTATTGAGTAGGTGTCTATCCATCACTATACAATTGACAACGCATCTATATTATTTCAAAATCGAATCAATATTTCGTTCAATTTTAAATCAAGCATAAAAATATTTTACTATTTGATTTTCCTAGAAAAATATATTTTCATTTCTGCTATGTTTAATCATTTCGAAATGTATATAGGTTAAACATTGATTTTGAAGCATATGTTAGAATAATTTGTTTTGTTCTTTTTCTGCGACTTATGTAGCTTACGTTAATATTCAAGTTTGAATAGAATTAAAACAATGACACAGTTTCTGGTGCAAGTTTTAAATTAAATAGAGTATTAAACCCTCGTAAAAACTAGCGGGTCTCGCATGGAAAGTGCTTTTTCATTATCTAACTTTGAGTTTGTGGGTGAGTTTTGGGTGTTTTTGTACGAAAAGTACCTTGGAGATTAGCGACCCAAGTATCAAAGTCGGCGTCCTAATACGCTGACGTCATACATCAACTACGTCACTTTAACGATGTTGTTCATAGGGAGCGTTTAAGTTAAACTAAATTCTAAATAAATGTTATTTTTTATACACTAGTGACGTCATAGTGGCTTAATAGGTCTAAAAGTCGTCGAAACGACGTCGATCAAACGTTCGTGGTTTGATTGTTAAACCAAGGTGTATTTATTAGACTTAATTGACTTCGGGGCTCATATATTGTTATTAATAACGGTTTAATTAAACCAAACAATCTAAGTTCGTAATTGAAAATTAATATTAATTTAGAGAAAATACAACTTACAATTTGTTAATTTTCATCCCGGCTTTCAGGACTTCAGTTTAGTCAACAGTTATTTAACTCACCTGAAACAAAGAAATGTAGGAATTAGGTTATTTGTTTAACTGTGTGCGCAAGCGCCAATGCATGTAGCACACGATACAGTGAAATATAAACAATATCAGAGTACTTATATGTATATAATTTTATGTTTAGAATTAATGTACCAAGCGCAAGTGCCAATGCGTTTTTGTTGCAGTGAATTTTACACAAATATATAACTTATAGGGACAAGACATGTTTAGAATCACTGGCATTGGGAATTATTTATGTGGGATATACCGTGATACTTATAAAATCAATTTGTTAGCTATTTTTAAAGTTTAATAAATTATTCTAAACAATTTTATACGTGTTCTGAGGTTGATATAAATTGTAACGTTTTTTTTTTTAATTTAAAAATATTTCCTTAAGTGAATTTGCATCTTTAACAAATCCTCACTTAGGATTATTTTTATCCGTGTCCTTGTTATGTTGTCTGGACAGGGTCTAAAGTGTATTGGGATTCACAAGCACTTAAGAAACGAAAGTTAAACCGTAAAACTGTCGAATTTTCGTCGGATTTTTAATATATTTTTAACTTTTATCTACAAGTTTTTCAAGTGCTTTGATTTTGATAAACAAATCGAAAATATACCGCTGCTGCTTTATTTCACTTACATTTTATATATATATATATATATATATATATATATATATATATATATATATATATATATATATAAAAGTATACATGTTTATAATTTATACACACTCTATCAAGAGCTTAAGTACTCAATTTGTAACATTTTTTGGAGGAGGCGCCCGCTATTGAAACTCTACAAAGAACTTCAGTATTCGTTTTAAAACTTCATATATATAATTAACATGCCCCTGCTAGTATAAAGCTAGTTTAAAAAAATAATTAAACTAACCTTGCGTCTGCCGTAAATACACCAAAAGTTAGTGGTAACTGTTTTTACTCTAAAAACATTTCAAAGAAAACCTCACATATAATTTTAAAAAAAAATTCAAATCGTCTATACTCTTATATTTTAAAAGCACAACACAAGTGTTCGACACGTGTTTTCGAGTTCGTAATAATACTACAAGTAGCGAAAGCGTGTGCAGCAAAAGTGGCGCTCGTACACACATCCACTCAAGTCGGTATCGGATTCAGAACTGAGCACAAGCGACGGCCACCGTCGAGGTTGCCTGTGCTTACAAGCACGGTGACGTCACACGGTGCCTGTATGCGCGATTCTAACTATACGCGCGTGACAAGGATAGATGAATATATTAAGCCAAAACTACATACGCGAAATAAGGATAGATGAGTTAGGGAAAATTGTTTGGGGTGGGAAAACGTTTGCAGGTGAAATTCTTTGCAACGACATGAAATTATTTTATTGAATATATTGTTTTATGGTGTTTTTGAGGGTTTTAAATCGATTTTTAGTATTAATTGGGTGATTTGAAAAGCACACGTGTATGTTCTATAGTTCTAGATATAAAATCGACTTATAAACGTAATAGTATACGCAAATTTGTGAATGTTTTCATGAATATCTCACAGTGATTTATTGTATATATGTATGTACATGTATGAATGTTTTAATATATGTATATAGTCTGGATCAGGGAGATGTGAAATGAATTTCGAGTAAAAAAAGGCTACTTAAGCTCATATATCCAATTAACTTTTATCCTTATAAATATATATTAATAGTTTAGGTCGTAAAGCGTATATGTAGCAAATTATATCATAATAAAAATGTAATATGTTTCATTTCTTTGAGAGATTAATCTCTTATTTTTACACTAAATCCAGTGGGCTATGATGAATTACGATATTTATTTTTTGTTCCTTTCTGTGAACCTTGCTCCGGTTGACATGAAACGAACTTGGCTAACTATTTTCCAACAAATGTCAATCATATTGTTTACTTAAAAAATAAATTAAATTGAATTAGCTAGTAAACAAAAGATATCTACAGTGACCTATACAGCATCTCTGTCTATATTTGAGTTATAAATTAATTTTGCATGCACAAATATTTGAGTAAATATCTTATACGAAGTAATAAGTAATAAAATAAATATATTTAAGTACTGCATATAAGAACATCCAGTGCAAATGTTTTTATAAGTTATCGATTGTTTTCTAAATCGTGTACTATTATTGACTAAAGTTGCGATCGATGAGTAAATGATATTTAATAAGAAATTGATTAACAAAATACGAGTAAACGCCCTATCTATCTATCTATCTATATCACATAACGTCGTCATGACGTCGATATACCTGTGCCGTACGTTGATTAAAAAGCACATTATTCTAAAAGTTAATGACTAACTACACAGAAGCATACTAAAAATCAATCACCGGCTATCATAATTGTAATTATCGTCCGTCCCAAATTATTATTACGCTGCTGAAGTTATTCGAGCGCCAATTCTGAAGATTACGAAAATAATTACACGCTGATATGAATTTTATTTCTTCTCTATTAAGAAAACTGTTAATATATTTCAAACTAGAGATTTTAACGAAAATATATGTTTAGAGCGTCTTAGAAAAATTACACCAAACATATTAAATATATTTACAAGTTTTGATTAAAATGTTTTTCTAGTATGTATTATTTACGAAGGTAGAGAGGTATGTTTATATTTCCGTAGTAAATATTTACGAGTACAAAAGAGTATATTATAATGATAATCGCAACAACCATTACCATTATTAAAGGTAAATATTAATTCGCTAAAATATATATGTGTGTGTGTTTACTAACCAACATTAATTTCAAATATCAATAGAAAATGAATATCGCGATATTATGCCTCAGCCTCGTGACTGACTTGAAATGAAATGAATGTGTTATGATGCAATGACATTTTCTATTGTCCATCGCGAATTATTGAATATTTTTCCGCACAAGTCACACGATACAGTTCTCAGTCTTCAATTCAAATGTCATTCCTTTATTTACAAAAATGTACAATGACATTTTAATTGGTTTTCAATTTAATTAACTATTTTATACGCAAATAAATTCGCGCCAACAATCACAGCTGTGTGTATATTCATTTGTTTGTTTGTGGTGTCTACACGACCGATGTCTACAGCAAAATATTTAATAGTCATTTAATCTAGTGCAAACATTTATTTTAAATTTATATTAAATTAAAAATATTAATAAAAAGCGCCAAATTTCAAAAATATTCAAATTCAAATATTCATTCCTATCAAATGGGGTAGCAGAAAACCCTTCTACATATATAGAAGTAAATAAATAAACCGAAACGTGAATCTTTAAAAAATGTCTGTAACGTAAGTTTATTAACTTCGTACCATATCGTATTAATATCGATTAATATTGAATGAAATAGCGAATATTTGAGCGAAAGGATAACCACAGAAACGGTTAGGAGTGTAGAGGCTACAGCTAACTGTATTACCGATGTGGTGAGTGTTTGGTTTTGGGAATTTCAACGCTGTCCATGGGGAGTCTGGATGTGGATGTTCCAGTCAGGCTCACTCACAGACAGGGAAGAAGAAGAAGAAAAGCATAGGAGAGGGATCATTTCTAATTACGTTTAATAGTCGTATATGTGCATGTTTTAAACGGAATTTCGCATTTAATATAGTTACAGGATTACATGTGTGTGTGTGTGTGTGTGTACATTTACCGACGAATTAAAAATTTTAATTAATTTTTTAATAATATTTGAAAATTAAATTAGATTTTTATTAGAATTTTTAAAAGTATACAAAACAGCATTTAGTTTAGTTTATATATTATCGATTATTTAAGCTCTTCGTAGTAACTAAGAACCAAACTTAAAAGAGAGAAATAATACAAAAAGTTGACCTAAAACAACTAAATACGTTCAAGTTTGTCATAGAGTGATAAATGGCGTCATAATCACGTATCAGTATATGTTTAAGTTCGTATATATAATCACCACAGTGAGCGCCACTTTCGCCATGGTGTTTTCGAACTACTAAATAAACAACAACATAAAGTAACGCTTGATACCCGCTGCTAACTTCGTGTAAGAGTAACTTTTGCCGGTTAACTTACTCTTGACACATTACCGCTTCGACCCTATTAGCTACCTATACAGATTTACGAATCTCCTTATACATTTTTAATGAACGCTTAAATATTCGTAATGAATTTTTCATTTGCATTTTCACCCAATTAAGACTACTTTATTATGCCAAGGTTATAATAAAATCATTTTATCAAAACTATTCGCAATTGATTTGTTTGACCTTTTCGCCTTTTGGTATAATAAATCTCTTTATACACTAAAATATTGAATGTTTTCATTATCCTTGATAGTCATTTTACGCCCCAATTATTTAAATATAAACATACTTATCAACGTATTTCACACAATCAGAATTATTTAGGTGAAAAAAATATTATTATTTATTTATATAAAGACAACATTTCGATCATTTAAACTAGTAGTGTATTATCCATATTCAAGAATAGTTAATAATGGTACGTAAATATATTTAATCCATATTCCAAATATATGTGTGTTTAAAATTAAAGAATGAAATTGATACAAAAGCGAATTTTCGATTTTAGAATACTCTATTACTATTACTACTGTTTGGAATAAGCGCGAATGCATATATAGTCTCAGAAGCGCGAACCACACGTGAAAAAAGACACTTTTTATCCGGTTGCAATCAGAATTGCGCATCATCGTGTAGTTCATGCACAGACAGCGCATGCACCCAAAAATGTTCGAATTGTGTCCAGCAAAATTGCTGCTCAAACTGTTGCGTGAATCAATGCAACTTATGCCAAACACAAATGTGTCAAAACAATAACCAATGCAACCGGTGCTGCCAACAAAACTGTGGGAACGACGCGCCGAGAACTACCTTACCAAGTCCAACCATAACTCAAAGACCCACCGTGTACGTACCACCAACCTCCGATACTGTCGTTTCGGGCAAAACGATCATAACTGGAGAAGGCTTAGTGAATATCACGAACAAAGTTGGGAGTAAAAATGATGTACATATACCAATAACGATCGAGAATCGAAATGAAGTCAAATCAGATACGTTCCACTCAAGCTCATCAAAAGTAAGTATTTTTATTTCGATAATAAACTAATTATTATTTAAAAATCGTTTTACACAAGGGCTCAAGTGGTTCACAATTCATCGAGACATTTAGACCATCGCCAATCCGTGAACAACAAAGACGTGACCCAAAAATTGTCGTTGTCCGTATTCCGCAACCGTATCCAGTACCGTATCGGGTCACACAACCGGTGCCTCAAAGAGTACCAGTACATATGCCGTATCCAGTTCATGTTCCTGTCCCGCATACCGTTTATAATCGAGTACCTGTGCCGGTACCCGTTCCCCACACTGTCCCAGTACATATTCCGGTACGGCATAATGTTCCGGTACCCGTACATGTACCGGTGAGGACCAACGTTCCGGTACCGATACACGTTCCGGTACAACACCAAATACCGATTCCAGTTCACTATCCAGTGCATTCACATAGTCATCATTGTTTAGAGTCGATTTGTTAGATAAACACATAT
>JADQWA010000115.1:453604-480523 GCA_018344505.1 Nebria ingens riversi | reverse complement strand
TATATATATATATATATATATATATATATACTGGTTTGACTCAATAATACTTTAAAAGTGAAGCGTACTTTGTTTCATTAAAATAAATCATTTGAATCGCTTTTTATATAAGCTATGCAAAATATAATAAGCAGAAACTTTTCTTATGTAAGAGTCTCTTGTTAGCATATATTTTATAGCTTGTAACCTCACCTCACAACGTAAAAGTTACCGGAAGACCAAAATGGCATTAAGAAATGATATTTTACTCGCATTTAGAAAGAGACAGGTAGAGATGTATGTAAGCGATATGGCATTGTATCTTACGAATGCATATACAACGTTAGAGTACCGTGCGTAATACGCGTACGCAGATATGTTTGTATAATGAGAGTACAACCATCAGGGAGGAGAGGAGCGTAAGCGTAGCGTCTATAGTGAGGAGAGAAGCGCGAGCGTAGTGTCTATAGTGAGGAGAGGAACAAACGCGAGAAAGAATGGGAGAAAAGCTGTACAGCTGTGGTGGGAGAGGACCTGTTGTAGTTGAAGAGTAGTAGAAGTGCGAGAGGAGAGTCTAGAGAGAGGAGCAGAGCAGGTTGCTAGATAAACTAGGGTGTATTTATTTCCCGGGCACCACAATCAATGTGAGTCTGCGCATCCAACGTACCTGCTGCATTCCATGAAACGTGTACGCTGAAGCTGCCGGTCTAGTACACTAATACGGGTGGTAATTGTCTGGTTTTATTGGATGGGAGACCTGTTGCTGAACAGGACAGGCTGTGCGAATGATATGAAAGTTTTTTACCCTTAAATTTACAGAGAAACTTAAAGATGTTTCCAAAATAGCTATAAGAAAGTTGGTATTACAGATAAATATTCTATTAATGCATATGATTGGTCTTAAAACATTGTAATTACTATAATAATAATTAATAAAAGTTATGAGCAAACGGAATAGAAGAGCGTGTATGAACTTTTGATGAATCTGGATGAACTAAAAGATAAGGATAGAGTTGAATGGCGAAAGAAACTAGGCAAATTGTTTTTTTTAAAGTTGTATGCGTGTGACGTCATTATAATGTATATTTCCAAGGCAAATAATTATCGATTGTTTATAACAAAGATACCAGTGTGATACTTATATATATATATATATATATATATATATATATATATATATATATATATATATATACATATATATATATATATATATATATATATATATATATATATATATATATATATATATATATATATATATATATATATATATATATATATATATATATATATATATATATATATTGAACATAGCTAAAGCTTGGCTATTGTTTTTATGAAAACGAAAGTTCGAACGCTTTTAATATAAAAGCTTATGAGCAACAGTATAAAAATAAATTGAGTCGCATTTTTTCATATTCGAATCGCTGAAAACTTTCCTCAACCTCATTTTATGGAAATTTTCTGTATTCATCCATTCAAAATGTTTTCTTTTGTTACCATACAGTTATCTATTTGTTTGTGAATTTATTTCAATTTCTATGCATGAACATCACATTTTCTATGCATTCTTTATTTTTAAATAAAAATAAAATAAAAGCCTACGTTATGCATGACGTGAAATATTTTAATTTTCAAACGTGCACAACCACAAATCAGTCTTTATAAATAAATAAAAAAACGTGGATTACATATCGGTTTATGTATCCACATAAACACACAATGCAGCTTTATCGAAATTGTGTCATTGAAAGGTCAAAGGTTGGGTATTATAGGGTAGGTATTCTCAATATTAATTCTTTTAAAGGTTACGTTTTTAATATTGTTTGTATTAAATATATATATAAAAAAAAGAAGGTTAAATGACGCAATCATTACCGGAAAAGTTCATAAACGAAATGTTGGTTCAGCAATCAAAATTATTATGGAACAAAGAGAATATTTGATTCATTAATAATACTCAAATATTTAAATTCATAATAAGATTTATGTTTGAATTGTATATTTTATCACTTAGTATATAAGGGGTCGCAAAACGCAAGGGTGTTTACGTTAAAGATTTCTGCAAATATGATTAAATTCGATTCGACCGGTGGAGGTCGTCAAGCGCGAAAAGGCTTCACCAAATACAGCGAGGAATCTCCTCAATATATTTCTTTATCAACCCCTCCCCCCAAGTTCCTAAATTGTGTCTGATAGTACCACCAAAAATAAAATTGAACTGAATTTAACCAATTTCATACATCGATTTTAAAATATATACAAAAGAACATACGGCAGCGCAAAAAAAGGTATTTGAACGTGTGAGCGTTTGCAGGTCGTTTATTGTGGCAGTGACGTCATTTGGTCATTAAGATTGTGCACACGTGGCAACTAGGTCACTACGAAATGGTAGAGTGTGGAGTACATCGCTACTAACCTGTTCGGACTTGTGTGTGAGTGCTTAAAGAGCACTTGAAATGGAAATAGAACAACGACAACCCTTATTTATTTTTGTTAACGGATGCTTGAAACGTTAGAGTATAGTTGTGGATATTTCAAGATGTCATCAGTAAAGAGACGTCGAGGAATGGCTTTTATTCCACCACTTAGTGTATACTGTTTTCTTAGAAGTCTCAACCTAAAATATGTATACGCGTTAAAAAGTTGCTATTGCGCAACAAATAAGGCTACGAAAAATGATTAAACATATATAATTAAAAGTATAAATTCATTGGTTAACAACCTTATATATAATAACGGTTATTTAATGACCGGGTTTTTAAGAATAACAAACTTTTTAGATTACCGCAAGTTAAGTAGTTACAGGTTAAATAATATAAATTAGGTCAGTTTCGGTTTGGGTGTTTTTTTTCCGCAACTGATTTGAAACCATGTAAATAACGCACTAGATTGTTTTGGCGAGTTTTTATCAATATTTAGTTTGAGAAATATTAAAACACAACAAATGTACACAATTTATAATAAATATAGGCTTTTAACGTCTAATTAAAGGTGATAGGCCAGTAGAGTTCTCTAATTCGATCCACTTTAGTTGTATTTGACGAACATTTTATCCGACTTTAAGACGCTAATATAATTACTAACAAAAAACGTATTATTTTTCTGGAAATTCAAGTAATTATATTACTGTTTGCCAAAGAGAAAAGTGTGGTTAAGTTTATTACGAATAAAACGTATAAAAACATCCAATTTGACAGGAAACCCAAATTAATTAAACTGGACACATATATGCTTACAGCTCAGGGAATTATGAATGATATATATATATATATATATAGATATATATATATATATATATATATATATATATATATATATATATATATATATATATATATATATATATATATATATATATATATATATATATATATATATATATATATATTATATATATATATATATATATATATAATATACATATATATATATATATATATATATATATATATATATATATATATATATATATATATATATATATAACTGGACACATACTCGTATATGATTACAGCTCAGTGAATTATGAATGATTTGCGTTGATAATACACATTTATATTTTGATGAAATTAGACAATCACAATTAGTCTGCAATTGATATCAATCCATAACTAAACTAATCATGTATAAATAATGCGATATATACATACCGAACAATAGAATAAATAAAATTTTCCGACCAGCTAGATTAATTTGCAAATAATAGCGACACTTTTCAATAGAACACAATGATCTGAACATTTTCATCAAGCATTCGGAGAGATAGGTGCGAACAAAAGGGCTCATACCTCCTCCTCATTCCGATCCCCGATCTCTTCATCAAAACATACCAGCTTTTTAATACCGCCATTGTATTGTACTAGCAGGAATTCTTGGTATTATATTGCCCTGTACGACTGTATATTTGGCTATACATATATCTCGGTACATTTAATCCATCCATCTAAAATTACATTCATAAATGTTGTATCAAATCCTCAACGCTACCACACTATGCATACATATATATATAGATATATATATATATATATATATATATATATATATATATATATATATATATATATATATATATATATGTGTGTGTGTGTGTATGTTGCAACAATGGAAAAAGTAATGGAAAATATATAAGTAAACATATTTAATCTAAACCTTTGAAAATAAATAACGTTTTGTTCTTTTTTCTTCTTAGTACAAGTGTGAATGTTATTTTTGTTGCTATTTTATGTTGAAATTGTGAACACTTTGTTCGTTTCGCAGTTAAAATCAGATAACGTACGTAATATGCGTGCTAGCAAAGGATGGAATTAAGTTTTTGGTCAGTGGGGACGTTGTATTCCCAGTTTACCGGAGCATTAGCGGTCGCCAGTTAATAGCTTGCAGTTCCGGATGAAAAGAACCGGTTAACGGATTGTTTTCGTTCGTGGAATGTCTTGTAAAAGGCAGCGGCTTTATGATTCCGTGGAAAATATTTTATTTGTTTATAGTGTGAAGATGAATACGGATTTTGTTCGTTAGAAAACTATTTTAATATGTAATAAGAGTGTGGTTCGTAAATGTGAAAAATGTTTGTTAAAATTGAGTGTTTTGGAGATATTAAAATCGTAATGTTAACACGTACGAAACATTTAGATTAAAAATATATGTAAAATTATTTGTGGTTTTTATGCTGTTAAAACACCCCTTGTTTTGAGTAAAAGCCGAAATAATATATTTATTAATTTCACTGTTTGCTTTTATTGTGGGAAATATATATAATTGCAGCAATTATGTATATCCTAGGAACAAAAAACCAATTTTTTTAAAAAGTATTCAAACCGGAAGTGCATGTTTACTCTAGTATTTTTTGCGGTTTCTGCATTATCTCCAATATTTAAAATATTGTAGTATTGAAGAATATATATTCAGTAAGGTATTTAATTAATTTAAAAACTAACAAATGTCTGGTTATAATAAATACTACCTAATCTATAGTAAATATTTCCTTGAATTTAAAAATATACATATAATTTATTAACCTTCCTATCTAAACTCGGCATAAGAAAGTCAAGTGCAAAAAAACTGAAATGTTTTAAAAGAAATAATATAGATTGGTATTTTCCACCCCAGTTTACTAAGAAATGCCTTGACGTTCCATATTGACAAACCTATAAATACTTCTATTATTAAATACTATAACATCTAAAAATAACCAAAACAGTCTCCAATGACATCGAAATTGATTGAATACATTCTAGCTGGAAATGACTATGACGTTAACATCATTTTACCTGAGCTTCTGAATAATAATTAAACATTTGTGATGTTTAAAGTACCTACTACCCACCTATATAACACAACGACATCATAGCGATATTTACTTTTAGTTTCGCGTTAATATAAACACTTTAAACAACATAACCACGATGGCGTAGCACTTAAAATGCGCCCGCTATGACGTATACATAATTGAAACAATTTACGCCAGGTGTAACGTGATTTTCACAGACCGAAAATAGATGGCATCACCATTATTACAAAGATCACATATAATATCTATTTACACTACGTCACTACTTGCGGTATATTATTCAAAGATGCATCAAACGTTTACACCGTTTTCCAACGCCATTTTGAATTAGTTTAACAACGGTTTAAAGTATATGCAACCTGACGTCATTTGACTAATGACGTCAAGTTGATTACTCTATTCTATTCTATATAGAATGAAAACAAAGCTAAAGTATGAACAAAAAAGACCCATAATGAATATTTAATAGTTTTGTAAGAAAGTTCTATAATAGATGTAAACTTTTGTCACTCGCGTTGATTCTATAAATATATAATATACGCGTTTGTATACGTATAAGTAAGCGAAAAAGAGATGACTTAAGTTATGAGTATATATTAGGATTTAGGAACGTAGAAATATGAAGTAAAAGTGTACCACGTAAAAGATATAAAACATTGAGACAGGCGTGTGTAATATTAAGTTTTTGACCCCTAACACCGGTTTATTTGGTTTTGTTCCGAAAAGACACCACACTGAATAATAAAATTGCTTGTTTGAGACATAAATCTCTCTTACCTTGGTATCTTTGGCGTAGTACAGCTTACGTCCCTTCAGTTTGAAATATCTTCGTCGCCATCGTTGAAATGACCACGTTTGCTTCAGCAGAAACCCTTCCTTGATCGAAGCCTGACAAAACAAACCTATATAAATATATATATAAATATATATATATATATATATATATATATATATATATATATATATATATATATATATATATATATATATATATATATATATATATATATATATATATATATATATTATATATATATATATATATATATATATATATATATATATATATATATATATATATATATATATATATATATATATATATATATATATATATATATATATATATATATATATATATATATATATATATATATATATATATATATAACTCCATTTTTTTCTGAAAAAAAAACATAATTTCTGTCGTTTGTAAAATTATAATCAAAAAATACGAAATAAATTTCGTCGATTTTGTTTACGAAACAAAATAAAAATTTGACGAATCGCATGATTAAACACAATATGATACCATATCCTAAGAGATTTGATTCTCGAGAGACATAATAATTAATTGAACGTCATTTACGAAATATAAACTAATTTTTAATATTAATCAAGTGCTTAGTTGTATTAAAATATGAAAAATGAATTTAATTTAAAAATTAGAATATACAATATAACACTTAAAACGTACAAGTGTTTATATATACTTAACATTTGGGCGTGTGGACCTTGCGAATTTTAACACGAATCCAGGGCACATTTGATTAATGGTCCAGACACTCAGACACTGAAAAATGACCTTTTCCTAGCCTGAATTAAACAGGGTCGGTCTAAAATAATTTAGAAGCCAGCTAACCCTTAAGAAATCACAATTCGTAATATTGAAATGTTTACAAAACTAGACTGTACTATAAGATTATTTCGTGGTAGTTAATTTATTTTTTTAAATTTATATCAAAGTTTCAAATAAATTACTGAATGTGGACCTGGCAATGTAAACGAAGCTTTACCATATAAAGAAAAAAAAGTAAGAAAAAAAAGTAAGTGTATATTCTTTGTTAGTCAATCGAGAATAAGTGCGGCGCTATTGTTATAAAGAGTATTTAGAGTGGTAGTCTTCAGGAACAGCTACCTACTTATGGATAACAATAGCAAAAGTCCACGATACATTTATAAAATTTCCAATGAAATCTGATCATAAGATCAAAGTACATTACGTTGCGAATCGCGAAAATACAAAACAAACAGTTGCACATATTGAATATGTCAACTGTCCCAGTTTGTAATGTCTAATAATAAAAAATAAAATGGGTCACCGAAATACATGTGCTTTCGCGTAATTCGGTACATATTGCGTAAACTTATTCTGAACAGGTCTAAACATGATTTCCCTCGAGAGAACATTTCAATTTCAAATAAAAACAACCACTTAACAAAATTAAATACTCAGATGATTACAGTAAATGTTTAAAATGCATTTAAAACTGCGATAAAATAAACATCGCAGCTCGTAAATTTATTATTATTGAATATAGCGCCACGCCTACTCAGAATAGATGGATCAAAATAAACAAAAACATGCATAGACACGTTCTTTCAGCCTCTAATTAACTGTGATCGCCCAATCACAGGCCTAATACAGTGCAGTGATCGGGAAATCAAGTGATTTCGTGGTTGAAAGAACGCGGTGCTTGTCTCTTTCTAGATGGACAAATGTAAAACGTTGATTATAAGTGGAATTTACAATGACATACCGAACATTTTATTTCGCGATTTGTAGATAATCGTCTGTGGAATGATTTCGCTGGTTCTGTTTCTCCCTCGCTTTCTGATGAATCTTCGCCGACGGGATGATTTCCACTCGAATCTTTCACTCTCTCACCACCCGACGCCATACTACCGATACATGCCGACACACTTCTTATCCTTCTTCCATTTTACTTCCACTGCGCTACTCAAACTATTGATATTATACTATATACAACTAATCTGGTTACACGGTTAAAAACATCACTTATCCTCATCTAACAATGTTTATATTTAATAATAAATACATATATTAATTAATATTAGTTTTAGCTGTACATATACAGCTGTTTCGGAACAATATGAATAATATTTACGGACGAAATCCATATATTCAACTATCAATGGTTTCATTATTGCCACGTCGACATCAACACAAAAATTATATTATATATTTTTAGCTTCTATATTGTATTAAATACTAATTTATGTTGTAAAATTACGTGTTATTTATGTAAAAGTATTAAATAAATATAATTTGTTCCTAAATATTAATTTAATCGTGTTTGATTTGTTTAAATCGTAAATATTTAAGTCTGTCAGTTTGGTAATGTTTAAGACGCAGAGGTCAAGAACTTTCTACTTGATGCATGTTTATGCCGCTACTATGGATGAAAATCTGGAGTTTATGTTGTTTTGAATTTGTCTTTTGTTATGATTTAATTAAACATCGGTTTATTTGATCATCAGGATTTAATGTAAAGTTATAAATATGAGTTTTTCAAGTGACGAAGTGAACTTTTTAGTTTATAGATATCTACAAGAATCGGGTAAGCAGAGGTTATAAACAAATGCTTGTCGATGTATGACGCTCGATTTGTTGTTTTATTTGTATTTAACTTAATAAATCGTTACAAAACTGAATTTTTGTTGTATATTTTTAATGATTAAAATATAATGTTTTGGTTTATATATTTAGGGCTCCAGTATTTTTTATTGGGATTGTATTTAAGAGTAGTATTACTTGCATGCATCATCATAAAATCCTAATTTCCATGGCAATTTAATACGTATAATGTTGTAATTCTATTCCTCCTGGAAACATCACGACTTATATCACCCGCCCAGATCCATCGATATATTATGCTTTTGCTAGCGTCTTCCATAAAAAGCCTCCTTCTTTCATTCTTGTAATTGTTGAATATAATTTTCGACCGCCAGGATTCCAACATTCCGCATACACATTCGGAATCGAATCGCACATCTCCCAATCAAACATAAATGGCGCCCTAGTGCCACCGGCCGCTCTTTTGAGCATCTTACAAAAAGGTTTACAGTACACCGAAGCCGAAATCTCAATCGGCGAAGATGGCACCGAGCAGCGGCTGGTGGAAAGCCTCAGCCTCATCGACGCCGTTATGCCCGACGTGGTCGCCAGTCGACAAAATCAACTGAACCAACAAAAACAAGCGATCAAATCCGAGAACCAAGACACGAACGGCGAAGAGGCTGTTGTTTCGACGCAAAACGAAACTATGGACGTGGATTCTAACATTGAGATTCCACCGAGCAAGGCAACGGTGTTGCGAGGCCATGAGTCGGAGGTTTTTATTTGTGCGTGGAATCCAACGACGGATTTGTTGGCCAGTGGGTCTGGGGATTCTACAGCGAGGATTTGGGATATGTCTTATAACCAGACGAGTCCGAACCAGTTGGTGTTAAGACATTGTATACAAAAAGGTGGGACTGAGGTGCCCAGTAATAAAGACGTTACGTCATTGGATTGGAATGTAAGAAATGGCGTTTTTTTTAAAATTATATTTCATTCACAGGTTACATGCGCAAAAATTGTGATACGCTTCTAAACTAATTTACTTACAGTGTGATGGTAGTTTACTAGCAACTGGCAGCTACGATGGTTACGCTAGAATTTGGACTACAGATGGCCGACTTGCGAACACTTTGGGCCAACATAAAGGCCCGATTTTCGCGCTTAAATGGAACAAACTGGGCAACTACATCCTATCTGCAGGCGTAGATAAGACAACGATTATCTGGGACGCCGCCAGTGGCGAATGCACGCAACAATTCAACTTCCATTCTGCGCCAGCTCTCGATGTCGATTGGCAAACAAATGTATCGTTTGCCAGTTGTTCCACAGATCAATGTATCCATGTTTGCCAGTTAAATATGGATAAACCGATCAAATCGTTCCAGGGACATACAGTAAGTTTTTAAATGTTTATTATATATATATATATATATATATATATATATATATATATGTGTGTGTGTGTAAGTGTGTTTCGCACTAATTAAGGTATGTAATTAACGTGACGTCACAATTTATACGCAAACCGCAATCTTACACGTTTTTAACTTATTTAAATTAATTATCTAAATATACTTCAATTGAATTCCATAATGATTATATTTAATAAATCCTTCCAGAATGAGGTAAACGCGATAAAATGGGATCCTCAAGGTCAACTGTTAGCCTCTTGTTCGGACGACATGACGCTGAAAATCTGGTCAATGAAACAAGATACTTGCGTCCACGATTTACAGGCACACTCGAAAGAAATCTACACTATAAAATGGTCGCCGACCGGCACCGGAACACAGAACCCTAACATGAACCTAATACTCGCGTCCGCAAGTTTCGATTCGACGGTTCGGTTGTGGGACGTAGAACGGGGCGCGTGCATACATACACTTACGAAACATACGGAGCCGGTGTATTCGGTTGCTTTTAGTCCCGATGGGAAGTTTTTGGCTAGTGGTAGCTTTGATAAGTGTGTCCATATTTGGAGCACTCAAAGTGGCCAATTGGTGCATTCTTATAAAGGGACTGGAGGCATTTTTGAAGTGTGCTGGAATTCTAGGGGAGACAAAGTTGGAGCTAGTGCCAGTGATGGTAGTGTGTTTGTTTTAGATTTACGTAAACTGTAATTTTTCTATATTTTTGATATCTTTAAACATATTTTTATTAATGTATTATACTTTTTTTTTTCGTCTTTTTTTATACTGTATTATGTAAAATAATAATTAGTTTTATTTTTAGTATGTTTACGAGTAAATTTAAATATATTAAACGACTTGAAATGCTTAATTGGTTTGGTTATTTCTCATGTATAACATAACGAAATAAATTTTAATTTATACATTTAAGATATGTTCTATTATCTGTCCACTCATTCTCTTACTCAGCTATTTTCTATCTGCCAATCGATTTTGAATTCAAAATGTTACAGTATCTTATTTAATTAGAAAATACTAATAATTTTAAGTCAATTAAAAAAATTTGATGGGAATGGGCATGAAGATATGTATGTAAATATCTCAAGAAATGCTCAAAAATATAAATAAGTATTATCTTGATTTATTTTATGTACTAATTTCTTTAAAATGAAATATATGTGGTAAACGATATTAGCAGCTCGCTATCTGGTGGCGAAATTCGGTACTATTTAAAGTATAGTAGCAGCCATTATTTTTTCAATTACGAGTTGTCAAAATGAATATTTCACCGAAATTAAAAAATATACTCTGAAAAATGTTGTGGTGTCAATTATCTATTTAATTCAAAGAAAAAGAATAGTCTACGATTACATTACTTCTGAAATTTTCAAAAAGCACGCGCTGAAAAATATTTTGTTTTCATTTGAAAGACGAGCCTTTATTTGAAAATCAAGCAAACACTTTCGGTGAACTAGCCTTTAGCGGCCATTTTTTTGTTGACAAACGTCAGTGAGACCTCGTAAGACTCACTTTTACCAAAAATGGTTATTAATAAAGAATAAAAGTGGTAATTTAGTGCGGTTAAATCATTACACATGTTAGCTGTCAAAGTAATGAACAAAGGATCAAAGTATACCTTGAGCAGCCATTTTGCTGACACTAGTGGCCGCAACGAAATGTTGTTTGCCGCAAATATGAAGTCAGTAGTGAGTTTTTTATAAGTGCTAACGTTTGTGCCTACAAATATATATTTCGTGCTTCTGAATTGCCATGGACTGCAGATTTCCTGTCTACTAGATTTGCAGGTATGTTGACTTTATATGTATTTAATACCAAAATGTGTCTAGCATTAGCATAATAGGTTATTATTTGTTGATAATACTATATAGATGCGTATTGATATATTTTATTAAAACCAAAACAACATAACTCCTACAACAACCGTCTCTTATACGCATATAGCTGTTCATGATCATAATACTTATGAATCAAATCATACATATGTCTAAAGAAAAACAACATATTATCATATTGTCCATTATATGAATTTTCGTTATGTTTACAACATTGTTTTATATAATCATCAGATAACAAATTATTTAACCCTTTATACACCGTTTGTACACCCCAAGCACTAACATGAATTTCAATTAAAAATTGATGAATCGCCTCAATTGTCGCCAAATACCAGCGCGGACTCCCTTTCTGGTGCCTCCAAAATTGCGAAATTCGATTATGTATAACTACACACGGCAACTTTTTGATTTGTTCATCTTTGTAAATCCCCCGACTTTGGTTCCAAGTGCTGTCGATAAAAACAGCTCTCTTTATCGGCAATTCTTTCGAATCAAACAATATTTCTGAAGTTCTTGACACATTTTCGTTTAGTTCTTTCATCAAAGTACCTTTATGGTACCCTTTAGGCTCTTCGGGCCTAGTTTCAACTTCATTGTTGAGTACTTGTTGTATACTTCGTGCGTTTGCGCTTGGGAATATTAAAACTACACCGTGAAGTTCGTCGTAGTTCGGTATGTTAGGATAAGTGTGAATTGTGACGTCATTAGGTGCAAGTATGGCTGCATGACAAGCAGTGCTTTTACCGTCTATTTCGTTTTTGTGTTTGATTATATCAATTTTGATTGGCAACTGTAATTTACAATAGTTCTATAACCAGCACATTTGTTTAGTTTTACGTAATAATAACGCGAAAAATCTCAACCTATCCTACGCCTACTAAAAAGCCAAAATAGAATATTGTTAAATACAACCAATCACAAGCGTTCATAGAACTACCCAACCAATTAAAATGCAGAATTGGTTAAATACAGCCAATCACTGTATTTGTTTAAAAAATTGTTTTTGACATACAATTACGATTAAAATTAAATTTAGCATTACCTTAATATTTGGCAACTGGCCAGCGAGTTCAGCAATTGGTACGTAACATGAATAACAAAAATATTTTCGTGATTTACCACATTTGGGGCACGGATTACGCCCATCTAATTTATCCAAAATACTAGAATCACTAATTTTCATGTATTCGAACGGATTCGTATCGACTTCAACCTGTATATCTTCTCTATTTTTTGGATGCGCCATTCTGTTTATTATTTTGCTGACATGTGTCAAATCAAACGTCAACAGATTACCGTTTTATTAATTTAAGGTTAAGTTTTCGTCATATATTCAATTCACAAGAAAAATAGTGAATTATTAAGGGGGATAAATAGTTATTGAAGCAAACGATTGATAAACATTATTTTATATTACTTTTAAACATTTCGAAAACTTTATAGTTTATTAGAATTCTCATAGATGTCACTACGGGTATTAAATTTTGAATTTATTTTTTTGTTATTTGCAATATAGACTTGTACGTTTGGTTGCAAACTTACGGGGGCCAATTTTAAGTATGTAATTTTGCAAGATTCTGTAAAGTTTTAACATTATTTTAATTTAGTTTTTTTGTATAAATACGATGTATTCGGTGTTCGATTTGCAATTCAAATAAAATAGTTTAAATCGTATAACGATGCTATAGATTCTTTTTATAGACTTGCTCAGAATTGTACTTACATATATATTATTTTAAATTCGCTTAAGGATTAATTATATGATAACGATATTTAGACAAATTATTGTAAATTTAAAGCAGAAATATATATTTTTTTTTTGGGAATGATGGTAATAAAAATGGAGGTATTCGTAGTTTTTAGTAAATGTTTATTCGCGTATTGATTGATTGAATCACAAATATAGCAGTGGCAGTCATCAGCAGTCAGTTAGTGTTATGTAGCAGCTACCGCACACCGCTACATATTTAGTAGAGCGTGTAGTTGACGGAAAGAGAAAGCAATCGCCGTTAATAAACATATAGTACAACACTGCACACACATTTTATTTATTTATCTATTATTATTAGCAAAAGAAATTCATACCTCCTGTCGTGCTGTCATGTCCGCGCTTTTTCCATGATCTATTATATTATTTATAATAAATATAAGTTAGTTTTTGTACATAATTAACAGTATTAGTTTGAACTATAATTAATGAAAATGTATAAATCTGGCAATTTTTAGAGTTTCTAGAAGGCGAATTAAGTAAATAATATTTTTTAATGCTTAATAAAAATCTATTCGTGTTTTAGAAACTTTTAAACACTTTAGAATTTGAGGGTATACATTTAGGCACATATTAATTAGTTTACTGCGCCGAATAGTATGTGTACATTAGTGTACTAAATCACTTAATTTGAACACGGACTTACGTACAATGCGGTGCAAAGTAGTATATATAAGACAGTAACTTTTTAATAACAATGACAAATATTAATTTATTGAACACAATACAAATAGAGATTGTCAATTGTGTGTAATTTTTTTCCCTAAAAATCCCTGATAATACTGCATAACAGTTGTTACCATATATCTTCAGGTGAATTGGGTGTGTAGTAATCGTGATCCGGATGAATTAAATTCGCATAAAAATGGGCAGAACCGCACCGAAATGAGCAATCATATCACAATGGGGAAACAATTGTGACATGGTGTTAGTAGATACTGTTGAGGTATCGGCCTTGCGTTTATATGTATATGTCTCGGCGTTTTCTGGGTCAAGAATCAAGGTCAGCAATTTCTCCAACCAAAGTCTTTGACTCTGCGCTCTTTAGACACTACACACACACACACGCGCGCGCGTGCGCACATACGTAAAAACATATAGATATAATAATGAAAACATACCCGTATACTTTACCTTGCATGTTATTGGACCGGTGTTGTCCAAGATAGCTCTGCTAGATACTAGTAGTTCCAACCATTAGCTAGGCAATCAGTGGTTCTAAACTAGATGCTATATAATTTTCGTTAGTTAAACTATATAATGCCAGTATTTTTTGTTTTCTAACAGACTTTAGTGTAATGTTTATTGCTGTATTATGTTTGAGTATAGATTTTGAGTTAATATTCATAGAATTTAATGAAGCGATGGTATTTTTACTTTCAATCCAAGTGTTATATTATTTCGTTCGCGATTCTGTGTACGTAGTACGTACGCGTTGACTTTGATGCACACATAACTCTTCGGAGTGGACATTGCTTTTCTAGTATTCACTACGTGTATATCGAGCGTGCGTGTGATTGACACAAATCACAATCTGATGACATCAAGCTTTTTCTATTTATCTATTGCTTTTTCGCATTTTACCAACTAACAAATGATATATTTAGATATGCCAAAATGAGAATCTGTGCATACAAATCGACATCTATTTGTACAGGAAACTGTACAGTTTTGTACATATTATAGTTTCCTGTAGGCACAAACTTAACAGATAAAAATAGTCGCATATGAAACAAACGATTAACATTGCAAAATATAATAAATGGTGTACGTTTTAGCGTGAATTGATTTGACGTAATTGTAGGGAATAACATGCAATGTATGTAATTTTGTGCATATGTATATAGGGTTTAATTTTCACTTTCTGGGAATTTCATATTTGGTTGCATCCTGTTACGGTAAAAAGACGTACACGTCGAAATTGCGTGCAACACATGACGCGCTATGGCGATCGGCCAGTGTGCAGATTAAAGTCTGATGCTTGTATTCACATGTATGTGAGTCAGCACCCGGATCTTCTTCTTGTATATATGTATCTGTGTTTCTTTATAATTCAACAACTAGTAACACCAGAGAATATTTACAAAAAAAACATTATTATTTTTGATATGAAGCATTTGTATTCTTCCATAACGCTAAATGGTTGCTACCGTAAGGCTACGCCAATACTTCCAGCTTGGTCTATAAGTAGTGCAATATGAATGATCTATTACTGAATTTTGATGATGTTTACTAAAATCTGATCTAATGTTTTTATGCTTCCTGTATGTATGTATGTGTTTATTAGTAATGCGTGCCAATGTGGGTGTGTGTTGTGTGTGTACGTGTGTGTGTTTGAGCGTGTTGTGTGAGTATGTGTATGAGTTTGAGTGTGTTGTAAGTGTGTGTGCGAATGTGTGTGTGTATGTATGTATGTGTTTGAGTGTGTGTTGGTTTCGGAGTCATCGCGTTGTGTTGTCTTGTCTACAACAAACCAACGAATCCGGAAAAGTGGCACATTGACACACATACACTCCGGCTTTACTGATGTTCAGTATATTGTCGGTGAGGGGTGGGTGAGGGGGTGGGTGGCTTCCACACGAAGGCGGGCGGTGTGTTGATGATGATGGTAACAGAGGGGCATAGGGGGGGGGGAAGGTAGACGCTCATACTTCCTACATCGCGAGGCGGATCCTAGAATGGGGACACGGAATAACATACTTTACCATCAACTATATCTCTACTACACGACGATGACACACACACACACACACACATACATACATGGATACGCACGCACGCGCATGCCATTTAAATATCGTCCTATAACGTATATATGTATCTATCGATTGATTTTTCATTAAAATAGAACCTTATATGATCATATTATAACTATATCTAATATCTGTGCTAGAATCTATCAGAGATCTACGATTTAACACGTACATAACCTCAACAAGTTGAGTTAATGATGGGAAATAACATTAATATGTTAGTTTTATATCGGAGATTTTAATTATAGATACCAATACGAAACTAGTATATCGGATGGATATATTTTACGATTTTTTTATACTGTCGTCCAACTAGATTTCCTATTGATTATAAATGCAAATTTTAATATATTCAGTAAAAAAAACAAACGGAATACTTTTCGAATATTTTATTAGCGAAATCAATCATTTATAAACATTTTTATTGATATTAAAAATACAATCAAATTATTTTGTACTATGGGTTCATATACCTATATTCTAAATATGATTTTTAACCTAGTAGTATAATGACGTCACTATACCTCAATATAACTCAATTTACTGCAAATATTGTTTTGAAATACGAAAAATCGATTTAATAAGACTGATAATTTGAAATAATTGTTAACTTTTTGAAAAATATTGCAATCAGTGGCAAAAACGCTGTACTCTATATACTTGTATGGATTAGGAGCGCAGAATAGAGATGATGGTGAGATTTCGACTTACTAAACAGTTCCCCAGAGAAAATCTTGCTAGAAACTCGCATCAACACAAATACAAAGACGATTGTTATATATGTCCATTTTTCTAACGCATTGAAATGCATTTACTTTAAATATTTCTTTCGATTTAGTGACAAAAAGTTATGATTATAGTCTATTTCATTTGAGAAAATTATGAAATTATTGTGTGATATATTTCAAAATTTACTTTAAAGTCTGTGGTTGTTGATTAAAAATAACAATAATAACAAAATAGTTGATAAAGCTACTGATGACGACAACTTAGTGGTTGAAATATGTTAACGTTTTAATCAACCGGGTAAAGTCAATTTAGTCAATAGAATAATATATCATTGTTGGAATCAGTGTATTATAGTACGACTTTCCAGCAAATCAAAACACTGTTAGCCTAGTTGTGGTACCAGTCGCATACATATATATATATATATATATGGTGGCCATCTTGGTGAATCTGTTGGATCTTGTTGCCTACTTACAACCTTACATCTTGTGCATGTATTTATAGAGACGGAGTATAGGATAAGTGTGTCAAGTGTGTGGTATGTTCTTGTTGCTGTTTCGAGTAGTTTTGGTGTTGAATGTCTGAAGAATCATTTGGACGTTTGTTACTGTTTCTTGATGAAGACGTTTCTGAAAGAGGTTGTTACGAGCGCTTCATGGTATATGAAGTGTGTTTTAAACGGCGTTGAAACATTTGTTAAATTAATTTCGATAAATTTAAATCGGTTTTAATTCTGAAATAAGTTTTTTTTGTTTGGATGTGGACTTTAATAAAAGGCTATAGAAAAGATTAGTTCGTATTAAAAATAATGGTATTATATTACAACAAACTAATAGAAATAATAATAATCAACAATAAAGTAATAACAAAATAATTATATTACTAAAAAAAATGCACATATTTCTATCTAAGTATTTATAACGTGTTATTTGCTCTTAAGTTTGTTCAGTAAATGTTAAAAATAATTAGATTAAGAAAAGGTATTATAGGCAGTTGTTGACTTAGAACTATGGAAACACTTTTCACCACTTTAAGCCTCACTTAAAACAGCATTTATTTTTTATTATTTTATCCAGGTTTGGTAGGGCATCGTATTCTGAATTATGAACATATTTGGTACCACTGACGTCTCAATGTTTTTTTTTTTTTAGAATTCTTTAAAAATGTTATGTTTAGTGAGGCTTATAGTGCGAAAATACACAAATAAAAATACTGAAAACATATCAACAGTCTTAATACATCGGACAGCTGCAAATTTTTATAATTTTTTCTCTCTTTCGGAAACCAACTGACGTGTGATACTTATGAAATTTCACTTTTTGTTCAAATAATAAATTCAATAAATAATCGATGTATGAACGCTGAAGACTACACACACATAACATACAATATCACAGATAATATTTGCGAAATGTTCCTAGATTTTATTTACAACATTTTATTTACGACATTTCGCATTAAATATTTGTGACATTGGAAATATTTCCGGTGTAGTCTAAAATTAATTTTATTTATAGAATCATTTAAAACAAATATCACAAAACGTGTCAAAAATGTTACCTGAAATTATCGAGAAAAATTTGTTTATTATTAATGCAACCAATAGTAATCATATTTTGTTCGATTCGCTACTAGGAAATAATATGCAATGTCATAATTTCTAACTAACCATTAGTAATCATATTTTGTTCGATTAACGACTAGGAAATAATAAGCAATGTCATAATTTTGAAATAATTATTAATGCAATTTCAACGTTTGCATTCTTATATGTAATAAATTGAAAGCAAGATGATTTTAAAAATAAAAAAAACATATAATCGTAAAATTGGTTTCGATAAAAGGCGATGTGTGTACATTGCATGTTATTCCGTAAGTAATATTATTTATATAATTACGTTTGTTTTGTTCATCATAATAGTTAAAAATTAAAATACATTTGAGATCTGTGTTGACCTTTAAAAAAAAAAATTGCCAAAGTAGGTCGTGAATGAACAACGTTCGCAGAATAAACGAAATTTTTTAAATGGAAGAAAGTAGTAAGTTATACGCACGCATGCGCACCAGAGCAACGTAAAAATTAGAGAGCTTGTCTTGTCTGTTATTCCAATAGACCCGTATTAAATAAATAAATAAATAATAAAAAATAGAAATAGAAATTGCCGTATACAGAATTCCAACAGGAGGAGAAAGAGGAGGAGGTACTTTTAACGATATATTTGACAGAAAGCCGACAATTAAAATAAACATAACCCAATTCAAGGTCATTTATTTTTATAATACTTTTTACGCATTGAAACAAATTTACTTTCTTTTCTATAATCATCGAAAAATTGTCAAATGTCCATTTTTTTTCAAGCGAAATTATAATTATATATTAAAAAAAAACTTGTCTACACGGTTAAAAAGAAGGTTACTTATTCTACACTCTATTAAACTAATTTAACTCTTCTTCTAAACCCTTCTAGAAATTCATTAAAACGATACGATTTATAGTTTTAAGGGTTGAAAACCAATAATAATCTTACGTTATACGCGGGTTGCATATCCCTAGGAGTAAATTACGTTGAGTTGACTAATAAAAAGTGAATTGAATTAATATTTCGTTGTTCTATACGTAAAAGTACTATATATATATAAATGAATGTTTATACACAAAAAATATACAAAATGGCGCTAAGCTTATGAATTGGAGAGCTGATAAAATTTATTTACATATTAAAACAAATTTTACACTTAAAAAAAAAAACAAAACAAACAAAAAGAAACTCTTGTTCCAAACATTTTGATCACTGGTTAACCTAAAGAGAGGTTAGAATACCAACTTGCGCCATTTTCGACTGACTCGAACGCTTCTTGTAACAAATAGGTCGGTAATACAGAAATGGACAGTAAAAATAGTGTGCGACAAAAACAGCCAAAGATCACAACAAGAAAACACACAACTGTTAACAACTTAAAGGCAAAAATACCAGCGCTACATTCAAGATGGCGGCGATCGTTTCAGTTGCTAATAGTATATATGCAATATGGACAGTACAAGTACGATTGTATGTAGTAATACATGATTTTTCCTTGTAGTGAGCATATTGTATTAAGAGGTAGGTATATATATATATATATATATATATATATATATATATTATATATATATATATATATATATATAAATATATAGTTGCCCTGAATATAAGTATAAGAGAAGCCACAGAAATGAATGTTTTAGTGTGTGTGTGTGTGTGTTTATAAATGTTTTAACTAAAATTAATATTTAAATAAACTATACAATTTTTCGTTGTTTGAATTTCGCACCAGCTCACTATGATCAATGAGATTGCACTGTGTCCATCATTAAAAACGATTAGGAATAACTTTTATATAAATTTATATGTATATGTTCATTTTTAATTCAAAATGAGGTACCTTTTATTATAGCACGATTTTCTAACTTCACTTCAGTTTCATTTATTTACAACTGTTTTTCAAATCGATTTTTATACAGTACAGTGGCGGCACATTTCAATTTTAGGGCACATTGATTATTTTATTAAAAATAATTTACGAATTTTATTTATTACTGCCTGAACTCGAAATCTATTTTTTATTCGCCACTTTATAAATATGACTAATATAATATTAAAATAATAATAATAGCGAAATTTTAAAACAGTAACGTAGATTTGGAGAGTCATTTTAAATTTTCATAGTATAATTAGGTAATAACGTCAATTATTATTAATTTGCCATAAAAAACAATTTAGAATAAATATTATTTGTGTAAAATACGATTTTAAAACAGTTCTAAATAATATATGAAGTGTAATCTGTGAGGCCCCGTACACTGGACCTTTTGAACTAATAAAAAAAAAACGCGCGTATTATATATCAATAAAAGTAAGAATAATTATTGTAATAATAAAATATATATATATTTAGGTATATATAGATTTTCGCTGTTTTATTTTTAAATCGCATATTTACAAATATGATACAATTTACATAAGGCAAAAAAGGAAATAGGACCTGCATATTTACGATAAAGTCTAAAAAGTTGATTCACAACACGCGTGACGTCATGAAAAAATATTCACAGAGTAGTAACAGGTCGTATTTCTATTAGGTTAACCTCCTTCAACCCGCAAAATATGTATAACCGTTGGTTGAAGTGAGTGAGTGAGTTGAGGAGGTTAGGTTAAAATACGCACGAAAACAAGGACGGAATAATCGCGAGGTACCAGTGTACGTGATTGGCCGGATGACTTACCCCCACAGACGACGCGCGCATCAACTCAGTCCCGGCCGATTCGTTTGT
Source organism: Nebria ingens riversi (assembly GCA_018344505.1). Taxonomy (NCBI): domain Eukaryota; kingdom Metazoa; phylum Arthropoda; class Insecta; order Coleoptera; family Carabidae; genus Nebria; species Nebria ingens. The sequence continues at coordinate 459,057 of JADQWA010000115.1, read as the reverse complement.
GAATCTGTTGGTGCTTGATCAAGTGTGCTTTCTGGCGAAACGCTTTCGCGCACGTTTCGCACCGAAACGGCTTCTCGCCAGTGTGCGTTCGCAAGTGCACTTTGATGTTGCTTTTGTTGAGAAAGCCGCGATTGCAAATGTTACACCGATGCACCGGTTTCTCCTTGCCCAGCAGCCCTAAATTTTGTTCCGCCTGAAACACAGTCGAGCTCGCTTGTTGCTGCTGCTGCTGTTGTTGTTGTTGCTGCTTCTTCTGGGCTCTACTTCTAGATTTCTTGGGGGCAGACGGCGTGGTGGTGGTTGTGTGTGGATAATTTTGCCCCATCAAATCAGGACTTCGTATCCTATCATCAGGCATGTTTATAACACCGTAATGCTGCTGAATGTATCGCCCGTTCAAGATGATATTGTCTGTGGTTGAAACGACGTTGGCTGGAGGACTGGAAGTTGAAATCAACTCAACACCGTAACTAGTTGAACTAGGAGCTTCCTGTTTGACGGGCGGAGGACCGTTTTGTAATCTGTTTTGTAACAAGGGCATGTATCCGTGCGTTAATAAACTTTGTAAGGTGGAGCCGTGTTGGTTTTGTTGAAGTTTCGACGAGTAGTCCATTTGGTTGTGCGGCGAAGGAGGCATCACAAACTCCGACAAACCGTCCTGGGTGATGATTAAGCTCTTCTGGTTGGTGCCGTCGACGCACGCGCCATCTATCCACGCGTCCAGCTCCATCCAATTGTCGCGGGACGCGTTCGGGTCTTCCGATTCTTGACAGTCAGTCGGGACAGTCGTGTCCGCGATAGCTGAGCCTATAATCGCTGCGATGTCGTCGATGGACGAGATATCATATTCGCCCATTTCTGTCTTGACGTGGTGGTGGTGGTTCGTCGAGGGCTGAACAGCGCCGCACTCTTCGTACATTTTCGCGGCGCTGGACACTGAATCGGGATTGTTGGCGCAGTCGCCGTACGGTTCCATTTTAACGCCGACCACCTCCTCGACGCTTACATACAACGGCTTGCCGTTACAGTCCGAGTCCTGGCTGTCACTAACACTAACACAAGTCGAACTTGACACAATGTTTTGTTCACCGTAACCTGCGTACGTGTTATTGTTCGAGTCTTCTGGAACAGCGCGCGATATTGCGTGGTAGTGGTGGCCTTGGATCCCGTTTATACTCAGGTGGCCTGTGTAGCCGATGAACGGCGGCAGCGGTTTCAGTTCGGCCAAACTGGTCGCTAGGGGTTGGCTGTTTAGCAGTAAACTGTCGAGCGCGTCCATGGTTGCTTTCGTCGCCATGGACATGTCGCCGTCGTCGCTGCCGCCGCCGTCCATTAGTAGCTTGTCGTTGCCCAGCATCGCCGAATCCAGGAGCAGTTTGTGCGAATCCATGAAGTCTGACGTCTGCATGCCGGAGTTGTTTTGCGCCCAGCATGATGTCAGCAGCAGCGATTCCACTTCGGAGTCTTGCTGATGGTTACCGCCGCCGCCGCCGCCGCTGGACATGCCGGTGTATTTCATGGTTTCCATTTGGACCTGGTGGGGTGCTGTTGTCCTCCTTACGATGACATCTTGGGGGACAACCGGCGTGGGGTAATGTCAGAGTGGCCAAGCCATCATGGACACTTCTGCAATCAAGTTATAATACAATAACAATTAGTATTTGAATAAAAATTATCAATATTCTTATATGGAACACCACATTCTCTCTATTTCTCTCTCTCATACACATACATACACCCCACCCCCCCTCACCCTATACATATATGCATAATTAATATTACAAGGTATTACAATCATTTAAAATGGACCAAAGAATTGTTTTTATAATCTGTCGGTTTGCAAATACTAAAAAAACAATTAAATATATGTACAATTGACCGCAAAGCATTAAGCAACATTTTTTAACTGCGTGATTTCACGCGGCAGAAATAAAAAAAAATCGAACGCAAATTTATAGTCAGAATGTAGGTATTCCATAGTTACGGTTTAGGAAGAAAAACTAAATAAAATAAAACAAAGTCCGCTCTATAGCTAGTGTGGCATGTAGTACGCGCTATTTGAGCACGACGCGTGAAACTTCATCATACTGTTTTTCATGCGATAGTATAATGTTTTTTTAAAATTTCAAAACAAACAACTCTGTTCACTTGTTCCACTGCAGAAATGTAGCGTTCGCCATAATGATCTATGTATGCAATCGACAGTACATTATAGTCTAGTCATAGGGGAACATGAGGCTATACAGCCATAGGAAATTATTCAAGATAGCTAGACACAGTGGCGTATCTAGAATATTATGTTTAGAGGGGGAAAGGGTCTCTTTTGATCATAAACTAACTCTTTTACTGGTTGAACCGCGAATTATATAAGTTTAGGTGTTGATAAATGATTAAAACATATTTTTATTTTAAAAAAATGTTATATTTGTGTCTACGTATAAGATATAAAATAATAATTTATTCATCACTAATGGCACAATACAGGAACACTATTTTTGAAATGAACTGATTCAAGTTAATAACAATCATTCATCACAAGTTGAGTTGGAGAAAGAGAGAAAAAAAAAATGCTGTGATCATATAGGGAATTTCCATGTAATACATATAATAGTGTATGTATGCGCTTTCACTTTGAATTTTTTCTGTAATTCACCATGAAAAATATCTCATCAAGTTGCCGATTGTTCTGAGAAACTTGACTTATAGACGACAGCAGCGCCGCGTACCGACGAAAGTGGAAATATACTTGCATACCGTTAACATTCATATATAGGACAAGTGTGTGTTATCCCTTTTATTAGTTAAATAAATATATCTATGGGTTTAAGTAGGCGATTTTAATAAAATTCAAATAAACATCTATATCTAAGCATTTGCTCTATTTGCGTATCCATGACATATGTCGCGCCGCGATGTTCTCATAATATATAATAAATAAATCCCGTTAGGCGGTGATATACCTCCTGAGTATGACGCAGCATCAGCCAGCTCAACGTTTAGCGATAACGGAGCGAGAGAGAGAGAGAACTAGTAGTGTTTCGCTCTTTGTACCGCTAACACACTTCCGGAGCCAGACACGCTAGTTAAGTTAGTCTCCCCCCACTACACACACATACACAAACGGGTGGGAGACTGATACTGAAAGTGAAGTGACGTCAGAGAGAGAGAGAGAGATAGCGCGCGCGCACTGGAGAGTACGTGTATTTAACTAGTTCGTGAGAAACGGAATATTTTTAGCACGGATTTGGAACTGATGCTGTTTTTATGAGAGCAATTATCCCGACTGTGTTATTATAACATTTAATCGCTTGATTATATATTTATAGAAATTTCGCTCTTAACATTTATTTAAATAATCATTAAATATACATTTATTAGGAGTTTTAAATCGAATTTCAAGACGAAACTAACTTTTCTATATTAAATCATCGCGTTGTAATATTGAATGTTGTTGCTTTATTGATTTGAATGTTTTATTAATTAGTACAAGGTGTTTTTCACCGTGTAGATGTAAATATCCATGCAATCTGCTCCCTCGCTTACAAGGATACACATATAGCGTATATTGTCCCACCTGTAATGCAAAATACAAGTAGCCAGCTGCGCTTCCAAAACACGAATCATACACTGATGGTCCTTAACCTATATTTAAACCCGGTGCGCATCAGACACTTTTGTTTTCACAGAGGCGCAAAGTGACCAACTTCGCTTTGATGACTTGCGTACCTTGTCGCTCTCACTAACATTGCATTAGCGCTATCCTTTACTTGAGAAAGATAGTGCAATACTATTAACAGTATAACACTAACGCTGTATTCTTATGAAAAACACACTCATATAAATGTAATATATACAATTTGTGTTCGTTTTTTCATTTTTTGGCAAATAAAACGTAATTTATGCTCAGAAATGAATAAAAAAATAATATTTTATATACATATTAATGATTATAATATTGAATATGGTATAAAATTTCTCTTTGACATATGTTCGAAAGACGATGAATAAAGTTTCTTTTTCACTTGATTCTATTCGTGTTTTACAATACTATATTAATTTAATTATTCACACTTTGATAAATTAACTTTGAAAACTTAAAAAATATGTCAAATCTGATTGTTTGTTTTATGAATATTTAGATGAAGCTTCTATATTTTGATAAAAGGTTAATCTAAGACACCGAAACTTTCTTTAAACTAAATACATATTAATTAACGCATTTTTTAATGATACAAATTAGAATCTGAAAAGAAAATCTCTAAACCAGACACATTTAACTATATTTCATTCCAACTTATAATCAAATCTTCTGAAAATTAAGTTTGAAATATTTTTCCAAAGACGCATCGATAAAATTACTAAAATTTGACCTAAATTTTACCAACAATGCATTTGAATAAATAAATATGCGCCCATATTCAGCCACACACACACATACAGCAAGGCCCCCATAATAAATATATATTTAGTGAATCGATCTGTGTTGGCGAATTTATAATTTGCAAACAATGTAAATATTTTAGTACAGTAAACCACTTTAAGTATGTGTTTATGGTTTTATTTTTATTAATAGCGCTGTAATTGGTTAAATTCGGTTTAAAATAGACAAATTTTTTTTATGGAGCATGAATGTTCGTTTGGTGTCGATTTTGAGATTAGATTGGTTGTTTAACGGGAGTCACACGATTTTCGGAGGTTTACCACGTCGAATGGGGGTATCGTTGAACTGTATCGGCCGGTACCGTACTATAGAATCACTGTAGCAGAAATCTGTATCGTCATTGTCCAAAAACACCGTTTAATATTGGTTCATTGCATTTTTAGCAATGTACTTCTGGTTTTTAGCGCATTTTTGGTTTTTATTTCGTTTTATAACCAACCAAAATCAGGAAATTGGTTATATTTCATTCATTTGAACCAATACAAATATGTTTTATTTCAGGAATATATGAATTTTGTTAGTAAATGTAAAACTAAATAATTAAATATTCTTTATATATTCATATAAAATTTAATTATAGGTTTTTTATGTGTATAAAATGTTCTTTAATGATTTTAAAAAAGTAATAATTTTTTTTTTTTGAAATTCTTCAAATAACTAAAGTTAGGTATTTAAAAATGAAAAAGTGTATGTTTGTCTGAGAATGAGTGTAGAAGCTCAAATGCATATTATGTATAATAGTTATAGAGGGCAGTAACGTCGTTTTATAGATGATAAATCTATAAATTATTGCAAATTTGATGGTAAATGTGGAAAACCCATATAGTCATAAGTTGCGTGCGCGTAAATCCATGCAATGTCCACAACACACACATGCATACATACATACATACATAGTTAGCTTTTCACTGTCAATGATCGACCAAGACATTTCTCGAATATTCGCCTTAGCGACCATAGCCACTTTCTCTTGCAACATAACTCTATCATACACAAATACTACCACCACATA